>LMYD01000683.1:0-112675 GCA_001630595.1 Pseudogymnoascus sp. BL308
AGAGAGCGGAAGGAGGAGAGGCAGAGGAGGGAGAGGGAGGAAGAGAGGGAGAGGGAGGAAGAGAGGGAGAAAGAGAGGGAGAGGGGAGAGGGAGGTGGGGAGGAGGATGGGGAGGGAGATCGGGAGGGTGAGACGGAGAGAAAGGATGAGAGTTGGTGGAAAGGGGCGAGGAGGAAGTTGAGTGGAAAGGGGTCTGGGAGTGCGGGGGGTTCGCCGGGAGCGAATTCTTCGGCAGAGACCCCGGGGGGGACCCCGGAGGAGGCGAATGAGTATACGCCATCTAGGGCTGCTTCGCCGGACACGATCGCGGAAGCTAGAGCACGAGCTGATACGGCGCCTACACCCAGGGAGACCCCGAAGCATATTTCAGCGGCCGAGAAGGCTCGGGAATTGGTGGAGAATGAACCCCACTCGCCTGGTTGGAATGGGAGCACCTACGTCGATGGTCGTGAGCACCATTACTGCGGCCCCGACTTCCCATGTCAGATGGAGCCGCAGTGCAACCCTTCTATCAGAGACCTCTGGGAGAAGGGTGTCCCCGTCAATCCTGATTTGGCTCCCAAGCGCGCTCCGTTTGGTGCGCCGGTCCGCGCGTTGCTCGGCATCAAAAAGCAACCATGGCCGCCGGAGCCGAAGTATAGAAAGCCTGCGTGCGTGCAGTCTATCCGCATTGGCAATTCGGCGAATACCACGATTATTGATGAACCGCAGGAAGGCAGCAGTCCGGGATCATTCGCTATCGAGGCGGATAGGGTTCTCACGCCGGACGAACGAGGTGGAGCTGCGAAAACCGAGTCCAGTACTATGAGGCGGCTGAGGAAATTCTGGGGTTTCTGGACCTACTATGGTGGCAAGATGGGAGGCTCGCGCAGACCGGTTATAGTGACGTCGAGCGTGGAGAACCTTGTGGTGGCCGAACCTAATCAGGGCATCACGGCTTCTAGGGCTGCTGCGAACTTTGCGGCTTCGGCGTGCTATCCAGTAGGTGAGAGCACCGTGGCAACGGCGAAGCCCATCAAGAGAGTAGACAGTGGCACACAGACTCCGGAGTAATGAAGACGAAGCGAAGATTAATGCTAATACGGAGACAAAAGGCAAGGAGTATTGGGGAAAGGAAAAAAGATGCACATGATAGAAAAGTCTTTGATACTTGCTTACCTAGATAGCAACAGGGTATATAATATATAATACATAATTCTAGTACATAGAAGATCACATAGTTAAGATTAACAAGAGATGGATATATACTGAGTAAATCACATGACGTTTAATTTATGAAACTGCAAAACGGATCGTTTCTTCGTTTCAAAAACCCAAACGGGGATTTCAAAGCGATCTAGACGATTCAAGCTTTTCTGTTACGATCGCCAAATGATGTCATTTCAGAGGGCCCTGTCTCAGATTTTCAGCGGATATCGGTAATCTACAGGTCGATCGCGCGCAGTCTTGGCTGTTTGCGACGATCGTCAGGGCAGTGCAAGATTTTGATAAGAAAATTCTCAATTGGGTAGTTATTCCTTTTTAAACAGTTAGAACCTCTGAAAATAATGCCAAAGCAAGTTAGAAATCAAAAGGAGCGACAGGGGTATTATTGCAAGCATTCAATCGAACGATTTGAGGCCAAGACGACGACCCATGTCCGTAAGACAGAAATTGATGATAGAAAACTATCATATGAGCGTTCCATTGCATATATTTTCTAGCATTTACTCTATCACCTGGGGAATATTGAATATATAATTGGGAGAATGCAATGGTAGAAATACCACGTAGATATAATAATGGTGCGATCATTTTCCGAGGAGGGAAACAGTGGAGGGAAGAGTGGAGAGAGAAGCAGGAGGAAACACGAGCGGCACGGGAAGAAACTGGTTGATTTCATGTCCTCCAATCCCTTCCAGTCCCTCCGTTCCCAACATTCCCACCGCATTCTTGTGATTTTATAAATAGAAAGGCCATATATTAATCCACTCTACCGCGCTAAACTTGTTCCAGAGCGGTAGTAGTGGAGAGGAGGAGGGACTCGAAATTTGATGCGAATCTGACGACGACAGAGCATTGAACCCTGCTGCCAGCCCGTCCCTACCATTACGCCCGTTTTACCTACACCACAAACACACTCTCTTTACACATTACGACTCTCTTTTTGGATATCAATTCTGGAAACAAACGATCAGAATCGCCGTGGCGGACCTAGAATCTACACCTCGTACTCGCCACCACACTCCATTTTCCTTCGACAGCTTCACCACCCGCAACTGGCACCCCAAAACACTCTCTTGAACACCATCAATCCTTCCTAGCGGCATCAGCCGCCACAATGCCCATCCAGAAGGCAGACAGCCGGCGGCCTCCTCACGTCACAATCAACTCGGGAAGCGGGGGAGACATTCTCGCTCTGGAACCACGCAACAACAGCAGTCCCGAGTCCATAACCACCAGGCAACTCCTGCCGAAGCCGTCATTCCCATCCTCGACACTTTCCAGCGGGGCATCATCGCCAGTTTTCGGAGGGAGGCAGTTTCCCGATGGCTCGGAGTTGTTATTACCCCGCGGTGGACCAGCGAGTTATCGCCCGTATCGCGATGTCTCGAATCCGGACCCTCACTCGACGCAGTCATCGCGACGGACAAGTACGAGTTCGGATGGAGGAGGAATATATGGTGGCCCCTTTGAATCGCCGTTTGATGATAGGGTGGGAGGGCCGGACGATGATAATGTGAATACGCAGACGGTGACGGAGAAGTATAACTGTGTGCCCACGCCGGGGTTATTAGCCTTCCCGGAGGATGTGGAGCAAGACGACGAGCTGCATAACCCCGATCCGAACGAAAAGGAACATAGAGATGGGAATATTTGGACAAAGAGAGGAGCGGTAAATCTTGGAGGTTTGGGATTTCTACTTTTGGGAATGTTATCGCTATTTATTATATGGCCGGTATTGTATGTTAAATCCCTCAAGTCGTGGGATAGCTTTGATTCTAACAGCTCGCAGAACCGTTGCCCTAAGGAAAAAGAACGCGGGTCACATTGGATGCGACGCAGATCCCGACTGTCTATCAGATTCAGTGCCACTATTGAAAAATATGAGGACGGGCCTTATCGACCCAGACACACCCGAGTCAGTAAAGACGAAGACCGCGAAGGATGGGACGAAGTTAGAACTAGTGTTCTCGGACGAGTTCAAACAAGACGGCCGCACATTCTACGACGGCGATGATCCATATTTCCAAGCAATGGATATCTGGTATGGAGCAACACAGGACTTGGAATGGTACGATCCAGACGCAGTTTCGACGGAGAACGGCACGCTCAATCTGCGATTCGACGCTTTCCAAAGCCACTACCTCAACTACAGATCTGGTATGGTACAGTCATGGAATAAATTATGCTTCAAGGGTGGCCGTTTGGAAGCAAGCATATCATTACCGGGGAGAGGCGACGTTCAAGGCTTCTGGCCCGGATTTTGGGCAATGGGGAATCTAGGAAGGCCTGGATACTTGTCCACGACCGACGGCCTGTGGCCTTACAGCTACGAGGACAAATGCGACGTTGGTATCACCAAGAACCAGAGTTCTACAGACGGTATCTCATTGCTCCCCGGCATGAGACTTCCCGCCTGCACCTGTTCAGCAGAGGACCACCCATCGCCCGGCAAATCACGCTCAGCCCCCGAGATCGACTGCATCGAAGCCTCGGTGGAGGTTCTCAATCCCGCCGCCGGCAACTCAATAGGCACTGCATCGCAGTCCTTTCAGCTGGCCCCATTCGATATCTGGTACCAGCCAGACTACAACTACATCGAGCTCTACGATGAGAAAGTGACGGAGATGAACACTTACCGCGGTGGTCCCTACCAGGAAGCTTTCTCCGCCTTGACGTACCTCAACAACAAGTGGTATGACGGCAACGCCTACCAGACGTACGGCTTCGAATACAAGCCTGGCGCCAAGGGTGACCTGGTCTGGTTCGTCGGCGACGAGTACACTTGGAAGATCGACCCGCGCTCGCTGCGCGCGAACGGAAATATCGGACAACGCATAATCCCCGAGGAGCCGATGGCGATGATCATGAATTTCGGCATGAGTAATTCGTTCGCGCAGGTCTTCTTGGCTGATCTAGCGAAGCTGATGCCGGCGACTATGCGTTTCGACTATATCCGCATCTATCAGGATCCGAAAGAGAAGAGCGTGACGTGCGACCCGGTTGGGTATCCGACGACGGAGTATATCAAGAATCATCCGGAGCCGTATGCCAATCCGAATTTGACGTTGTGGTAAGTTTTGAGCACTTTGACTCCCATCATATTTGATATGGGTTACTGACAAGGAATAGGGAGAAAACGAACTACGATTGGCCGCAGAATACCCTTGTGGATGGCTGCAAAGCGTGAAGGGGATGTGTAAAAGATGTGGGAGAAGTGGTGATACGAAGCAGTGACATTCTAGTCGCGCTGGAGGTGTACGAAAGAGTGCTTCCCAGCCCAAAACAATGGACTGTTGAAGCAACTGAGTACTGATAGGGTACTTGTATCTACATGTTTTCCAGTTGGATACTTGCCAGGTTGAATAAATGAGTCGGCGAGCTCGGTTGGAGTTTTTGGGATTTGGTCACATTAACGGCTACATATGAGGAGTTTTGGATACACCCTGGGATATAGAGACTTTGGAGAGACGACGACGGATGTTTGATGACTTGTAGACAGAATAGATGGATGAGATAGAGAACCCTTGAGTGGAGTGGAAATAGCACATGAAATATCCCAGCCTTGTATCTTTGCTTCGTATTGGATGGAGTACGTGCGGGCGAGCGAAAGACCACGATAGACTGAACACGAGAGAGAGACGGGACGGCCAGTCCTGGTGGAATAATGCTGTCCTAGAATCACAGCTATTGGTATCGTGAGCTTCTCGCTTCCGTTCATTCCGCTCATGAACCGTGCGTTATTTTGGGCAAACCCCAGCACCCAAGAATGACTAGAGCAAATGGCACGTCTCCGCCAATCAAAAGGGGATATGGTTTAGTGGTATAACGCGTCTTTCGCATAGATGAGGTCCGGCGTTCGATTCGCCGTTTCTCCAATGATCGTAGGAGCTTCTTCTTAGGAAGGTGCTCTGATTTTTTGCACTTTTTTGTCCTCTTGGTCGACAAAACTTTGGCCGCGCAATGATGGATGGGCTGGCGGCTCCATGAATTTGGTACCAGGATCATTGGATATCCAAAGGCTCGATTGAAATTGCACTTAAGGGGAATCAAGACAGATACGGAGTCATGTACAGAGTATTTTTTATTTTTATACAGGCAAAAATTGCTCAAAGAGATATACGCACTAAGCGAACCTGCAGCACGTCCATCTTGGCTTTCGCCGGACAAGAGGCAGGATTATAAAAGGCGAGTGATTCGCTCTAGCATATCCGGGAATGTAATTAGGCCATTGAAAACCAAGGATAGTGAGTCCTCGGTCCCGAGACGGATCTCGGGAGGGCCAACTCATGGGTATGTTGGACTGCAAATTGTATACAATGACAAAAGAGAGGACATCGTTACGATGCAGCTGGCTCGGCTTCGGGCTGGGCCTCGACGTATATGATGTGTTCCTGGATATAAAATGCAGGCGGCACGAGGCAGGACTGAGTAGAGTGAGGTCTTGCAGGCAGAAGTTGCAAGTGCTAGGTAAAGCTCTCTATAGCCTCATGCAACCATGTGGAAATGGAAAGGGACACATCTTCTACGCGGAGGGCCCGGTTGGCGCAGGCGTGCGGGTTGTAACGATGTTTGGAGAAGAGAAAGGTCAAATGGAAAACATTGAGGAAATATATTGCCGTGCGACACGCTAGTGAAACCAACGCTAAGCCATTCTAGGATAATTTAGGCACATAAGATACCCCCGATTCAATGAACCAAGCACAATTCATCGTACATTGTATATGCATTCTATATGCATTATATATGAGTAGTGTAGAAATTTTATATATTCATTCAAAAGTGGCTATTAAAAAGAACCCTCTATATCGGCGAAAATGCTAAGCCGCTTGTTCCATCGACTGGAAGCTACCCATCATGCTCTTCGCATAGGAGTCCGCATCCAACGTTATGGCCGCCATATTGACTCGACTCTGTAGCGTGCTATTCACACTATCAACCACCTCCCTCTCCGCCATAATCTCGCCCATCACTCTATTCTCGTTGACCCAGTACCCGTCTGCCTTCCCCCGCAGGACCTCGTCCCTGTTCACAGTGTTCAACACCACGGCCGCGGCACTCATCTTTGATCTCGCGGAGTCCAACAACTTCGTCGCGGTCTCGAGGCGCTCGGCTGGGGAGACGGGGATGACGAACGCGCGGTTCGTGGAGGAGAGGAAGAGGAGCCAGCCCACTAGGGCGTCGAGGCCGGCTAGGACGACGTAGCGGTATGTGTGCGTCCTCCAAAAGAACATATCCAGGTCTTCTAGTCGTGTCGCCTTCGAGTTCAACTTGTGGTCGTACTCGGAAAGGTATGACATGTCCACCACAGCGATGATGACTGAGCAGATCGTGGCAAATCGCCTCCACATTGTGCCCTCCTCGCCGACAAACATCCCCGAGGTCGCGGCTGCCAGCACAGCGAGATTGAAGACATGCGGTGTAAGTACGGAGGACATGGTGTAGTAGTAGAAGCTTCTGTGGTCGTCTGCTTTGCAGAACAGGCAGTTGCCGATGGCATCGGGGCCGAATTTGAGGTAGAGGAGTTTCGACTCGAGGGAGACGAGTTTCTCGCGCAACCGGAGGTCTAGTTCGGTCAGGCCATTTGGTCTGATGGCGGTGAGGCGTGTAAATAGGACGTCCACGGGTATCTGTATGCGGGACTGTGTCTTTGTGAAGATGTTCTCCTCCGAGAAGATCGGGAGTGTCGCAATGAGTAGGATGACCGCTATGACGAAGAGTATGCCTAGCGCTCTAGACACAGCTGGAGGCACCGGTCGAATCGGCCGCCCTCCTTTCTTGGAGTTTTCTTTAAATGATCTGTAGTAGCCGATAGCCTTAGGTAGGAGCATAGGCCCAAAGAATATAAGGGCCGACTTGATGCTTTCGAGACGTTAGCTGGGTCATTTACTATATGGAATGCCAATATACATACGTCCCCCATGACACCATATTTGCGGTATTACTTTTCTAAGCAAGTTCAATACCTCTTTCGTGCGTGAACCGTGTTCCCAAAAGTTAAACTTTAGCCGCTGGCGCATCCGCTTACAATACCGTTGATGCCAGATGCACCCGTGGCAGAATAACCCCTGCGTGCCGAGCGGTCAACCCAACATGGCCTAGCGGCTGGCAAGATCTTTGTTATCCCAAGCTCGCAAACTTCCACTTTGTTCCTCTTTCAACATCATTTCACAACGATTTTGGCCAAGTTTCAACCCACAGACTGCCAAGTGTTCTACATCACGTATTGCATACAAGTTCTACTGAGTATATATACGTTTATATGCAATTTACTAGCTAAATAAGCATCCGCATAGCTATATTTTTCCTTCTCTCTACCCCACCCAGATCTATTTCAGATCCCTCCCAGTGGCACTTTCGAAGCTTTGGTGACCCCTTCAGTGGTTTCTCACAGTCAAAAAGAATGCCCAGAACGAGCCCCAAGTACTCTGCCAAGAGTCATCTCACTCGTGTTGCAAGGTCGAGCTGAACAAGCCAAGACATCCTTTGCGTCTTTATTGATGAGAGACAAACCTCCATACCAAAAAACATTAGTCAATAGGCCATTAGTTTCATTTAAAGCTATTATGCAATACCCCAATTGTACAATCTATAACTCCTTTTTCGCCTCCGCCTTCTCCGTGCTCGCCCCAGGCTTCTCCCCCCCAGCCTTCATCGGCGCAGCCGCCTTCTTCTTCTCCCCCACCTTCCCCGTCTTCGCCACCATCACCAGTCCCACGACCGCCACGACCGCATCGCTGACAAGTAGAATAACACTCGCGCACGCCATGCCCCACACCTGTATGCTTATAGACCCCAGCGGCGCGCGCGGGCAACTCAGCAGCCACTCCGCGTAATACGGGACGCGGCCGTGCCGAAGCCAGAACATGGGCTCTTTGGCGTACCAGAACTGGATCAGCATGCGCAGGCCGTTGGTGCAGATCCAGCGCAGGGCGGAGACGGTGCTGGTGAATTTGGCTTTGTGGCCATCGAGGGAGGCTTCTGTGGGTGGGGTGTTAGCTGAGATGAAGCTTGCGAGGGGAGTAAATAGGGCCGGGGGGGGACGTACTGCTCTTCTCGAGGTGCTCTAGTTGTTTGTCATGGGTTCTGCTCAGCTTGGCCCATTTGGCGAACTGGTCTTGTGCGCTTATGGAGTTGAGCTGTTTTCGGGTGACTAGGTATTCGGCCTGGAGCTTCTTTTGCTCCTTGAAGGCCTTGGATGTCGGTGTGGGGAGGCTGTTATAGAGGTTCCATAGCTATACATCAAGTTAGAAATAGATCGTGAGCTCAGTGGCCGGGGGGGCGATATTTGTCTTACCAGAGTATTGACCGTGGTTGCACCTACGGTGTTCACGAGATGGATGGCCAGCTGCAGAATGAAGACGGTGACAAGCAGGGACGGCATCTTTAATTCGGGAGACCCTCTCGGAATGCTCGGCGAGGGTGTGTTTGGAGGATTCTGGGGTAGTAAATGCCCCTGGTTCTAGCTTCCCATGAAGCTTGATGACATGTCTCGTGTGGGCGCGGGGAGCCTCGTTATTTTTATATGTTGGCCTGAGGCATGAATCATGCGTCTCATAATTGTTCGAGTACAGTGGATGTTTCCAGACGACCACTCACTTCCTTGTTTCAACGAAGATTTTGTGATACGATTTCAGACTGAGACAAAAGAGAATTTTTGTCTTGCTAATATTTGTTTGTTTCTCTTTGGAATGGACAAATCATCGTCCGAGGCTAATTGGTGTTTCAGTACTTGTTATTTTTCGGCAACGCGAAGCTTTTATTTTAGTTGTATGTCCCGAGACAAGACATAGCAATACCGTTTTATGTCTAAAATAAACCTCTCTAAATATTAAGTCTGGACCAAAGTCTACAGCCCTAAAAGCGGAAGCAGGATCCAAGCAGGACTGTTGCCGATAGGTCCAAAATGACCGCCGCCGAGGCTTCTGGATCCTCTCCGGAATATGAGGAGCTAGTTGGCCTGCTCAACTCGCGATTATCGACGGGTCCATTAGATATCCAAATCCTCCCCGATGCGAGCGTTCTGCCTTCCTGGAGCCTGGTCGAGATCGTAGATAATACACTCGGCGTCCCGAAAGCTGTTCTCGCAAAGGCGTTCCTGGCGGCGCGGCAGATCTTCTTCGAGCATCTAGACAACCTGACTGAGAACGCAGAACTCATTCTTGACTCCACTTCTGTCATCTTGCTCTTCGACCCTGAGCACATTACCGCGGCCAATGCGAGGAAGAAGGTCTGTCTAGCTTACCGCTTTCGCCCCGCACCTGAGCAAATCAAACGGTTGAAGGATGAGCTATGGTTCACACAGTTTCTCCTGACGTCAAAACTGAAACGGCACAACAAGTCGCCTACGCTGTGGTCGCACCGGAAATGGCTGGTCAAGAACTTCAGTACGGTGAAGGGATTACTGGGCCCGAAATGGGTGGAACAGGAGATTGAGGAGGTCATTCTTATTTCGGCGGAGCATCATCCTAAGAATTACTACGCGTGGGATTACATGCGCTGGTGGACCAGATCTCGGCCTGGGCTGGTTTATGGGTGGAGCCCTCCAGTGAATGCGCCGCTTGCGATGCTGATGCAAGACTGGTGTCTGCATCACACCAGCGACTCGTCTGGCTGGTCGTTCCTAACGTCTATGATGAAGTCGCCAGAGTCCTACTCCATTGAAGGTCAACGACTGCAGGCCGTTGTGGGGAAGAAGGTTCTCGACTATGCGGTCTCGTTGAACTTGAAGAACTTGTCGCTGTGGAAGTTCCTCCAGGACAGTTTGGGGTTTACGCAGACGACGTCTATGTGGCCAGTGAGGTCTGAGTATTTGCAGAGGCTGGGCAAGATGGGGGGTAGTGAACCGCGGGGGTCAGCGTTGCAGGTGTTTGCGGAGAATAGTCTGCTGGCTATTGGTGCGCATGAGGATCCGCCAGACTATGATTGAGAGGGCCAGTTATGAAATTTAATGGCCGTCATCAAGCTATATGAAGAAGCCAGCCCCTCTCTGTGAAAAATGGCCGGCATTGGGAACGGGCGAGAAAAAATATACCAAATACCAAATGATAAAATTGCTTCTATCACTAACTTTGGCCATGCTCAAGAACAGCAAAGACACGAAACACATTTACTTCCCGTTGAGAGTACGAAGCCACTCTGCTGTACTCGAGAAAAGCAAAAGCATGAAACACATCTACCATCCATCACCTTGAAGAACGAATATAACAATTGAAGACAAAAACAAATAGCAAAAACATACAACAGTGGGTATTCGCTGGTGGTCACCCACCCAACTACTAATCCACCGATCTCAAGCTTGTGTATGGCAGAGCGGACGGGATGCCCAATTCTCTTGAGTCTATGGTCGTATGTGATTGTTGTTAGAATATCGTGAGATATATAAGGCGGTTGTCTGTTGCGGTGCGGTTATCTCATTGCCAACTACTGCGCCATTCCCCTTACTTGGGCATACGGTCGCTAGACCCAGTATCAGATCAAGGCCAGCATCCATGTCGCAGCAGTCTGCGCGCATCTAGATCCTGAAAAAAAGCATCGGAAACTCTCAATCATCTCCAAATCTCTATCGGACTCTAGAACAGACCCAAAAACTGATGCGTCGTCTCCATCAGCTGTGAACCAAGAGTGGTCCTAGCGGGCAGAAGATGAAACATGCCACCAGCGTCCCGCCCCCCTTTATCGGGTAGCTCGGTGGCGGGTTTTGGCTCGAGCTGACGGAACGAAACGCCCAGACCACAGCAGTCAGTCCACTCACCGCGGTTTGAGCGGTTGCCAGGGCAGGAGAGAAACAGGAAACAGGAATCGGAGAGGACGTGCGTGGTTTTCTGTGTTCGCGATGGGTGGTCCCCACAACGTTACTTTACGTACGAACGATATAGTACGTTACCACACAGGAACGGAGGGAAAGTACAGTCCCCGACCGACTGACCGACGCGCATCCCACCACCACCAGAACACGAGCAGCGTCGTATCGGGCGTACCTGGCTGCAGGACTCGTGCTTCATGTGCTGCAAGATGGGGAAGGCTGGCTGTGTATCTATCTGACCGAGAGACACCCCCAAAATAAGGATGTCCTCCAGTCCTCCTCCCTCCCACAGCCTCAACTGCCTCAACTAGCAAAAAGAACGATTAGCGCGAGCCCAGCCGTATCTCTGTCTCTCCACCATGGACCCATCTCGACTGCCGCCCACAATTTTAAACCTCTCTGCGACTGACATCATGAACGCACATGTGCCAGTTCTGTTCAGTACTTAGACTCGGCTTTCTCTATCAGGGGTGGTCCTTTGGTAGCTTTCGGTGGCTTTTCCCACCAGGGGTTCTCCATCTTGCCTGCCCGCAAAAGAACGCACGAGATAAGGAGCGGCCGAGTAGTGTCGCTACAGCGCATTGCTACTGGACGGCGTAGGGGGGAACTGGCCAAATGTCGCTTGGCGGGCGCTCGAAAGCGGACTTCGATCGGCACCGATCGGCAGGTGTTTGGGCCTGAGTTGGCCTGTTTGGCGGACTTAGTGGGAGGAAGGAGGGGAGGACAGGGAGGAGCACTCTAGAGCATGCATGGGGGGCAGGACGCTAACTCCGCACTGAGTGTAGCCGCCGAAGAGTGGATGTACCTTGATGGGCTAAAATGGCGCTGGGTGGTACTTGGTCAGAATTCTAAATTCTTGGTGGCGTGTCGTTTAGCCGTAGGAGCCATCGGATATTCGTAGATACCTAATACCGTGGTTAGAGTAGTGTATCTGTTAGTGAGTGTATTCCGCCGAGAACGAGAAGGGACGATATGAGTTCCTCTTGTATCTTTCCTCTCTTTTCTCTTTCGTTTTCTGTATAAAGAAAAGAGCCTCTTTGTCGAGGGAAGAGGGCAATAATAGCCTGTGTCTAGAGCATGTAAACGGTAAACAATCGTGTCTCACCTGCCCCTAAACCACCGCGATTCAAATCTCGTCCACCATGTGTTTTCCGCTGCCGCCGATCACCTCGAGAGAACCCCAGCATGTCTTGTCCATGGATCTGATTTAGTGTTAGTCTGGCTGCAGCTCCCCCCTCCACACTCCTCCACATTTCACACTTGCGGTGGCTAAGGAACGCATTGGAAACTTGGCAACCACCCACTCACTCACTGTGGTTGCCGCTTTCTGCGCGCCGGGAGACATATCCCCATAACCTCCTCCTCCTCCTCTTCTGCCAGCAGGCCTCCTGCACCTTGCTTCCCTCTCTCCACTCTCATCCCGCTCTTTCTCCACGTTACCGACCTCTCTCTCCTCTCTCATCCTTCGCTCTAGAGTAGTCGGCTTTCTGTTCCTTTATCGACTGTTCCCTTTCGACCCGATTCCTAGATTTGACACCGTCTTAGCCTGCATCTTTTGTTTCCTGCATTTACATTTCCGCCGTTGAATTCATATATGCCAGTCCCATTTCATTCTGAGCTTATTGTCCAACTCGCCCCTACCGAAGCCAACCACTCTTGCCAGAAATAAAGAGACCTTGTCGACGACAGCACTGTCATCGACGCGTTGGCCCGGATCACATGGGTCCCCAATAAACATACAATTGCTGTTTCCCAGAGGGAAGGGGAGGGATATTGACCTGGCGTGACCAGTTACGCTTGGGAGGAAAGAACGACATAGACCTCATACCGATATACCCGATATCTACGCCTTCTATTCACAAAGGCTTCCCAAATTATTGTCTTTCTTGGCAATTCTACGGCCATATCGCCGATTCATTATTCCAATTATTTCTACGAATATTCGTACAGTCGCAGCTACCAGCCTCGAGGTTTTTAGAGCCCAATCGACACCGGAGACGTCCGATGCTAGCGGCTTGACAGTTGCATTCGTCCCAAGTTGTGTAAGATGGTGGTTCTCAACCTCCTTCTATTATGCATCTTTACGACCTTGGTGTCCGCCTTCTTTCCATACGTGCCGAAATACAGATGCATTGAAGACGGGTCTTGCTTGGATCTTGCGGGGCGTGAAACCCCCGCTGGTACCATCGACGAGGCACCCCAGAGGCCAGGAATCTACAAAATCAAGATTGAGCAAAACACCCCTCCAACAGTACGAAACCCAAGAAAGAAACCACCCAGAGAAGCCAATGCTAATTGAACTAGGATGATATTCCTCATGAAGTGAGGGTAGCCCGGTACGCTGCTCAGTTGGCCCGCAAGAATAATGCGAAAAGAGGGAACGATTTCTTGATCACCAAATCAGATAAACCCACTACGCCAAACAGCAACGCGATCGACCAGGATGGGACGGATTTCAGTTACACGACATCCGTATATGTTGGATCGAAGAACAAGCCTATCCGCATGCTCGTCGACTCCGGTGCCGCAAGCACATGGATTATGGGATCTACCTGCACCAAGCCGGCCTGCAAGATCCACGACACCTTCGGCCCAGCCGATTCGGATACATATAAAGCGAGTACGAAAACCTTCAGCCTGCAATACGGCACCGGGAAGGTGTCAGGACAATTTATCAAGGACACTCTCGGGCTTGCTGGGTTTAGTTTACCTGTAAACTTTGGCGTGGCAGATGATGTCTCTGACGACTTCAACAACTACCCCATGGATGGAATTCTAGGCCTTTCCCGAGTTCCAGACGCTGTAGTTCCGGGCTTTGCGGCGGCCCTTATCGAAAAGAAACTTTTGGATAAGAATATCTTCAGCGTCAATATATACAGAGCTTCCGACCTCGCCAACAATGGAGAGATCACATTTGGCGGCGTGGATACCTCAAAATACACTGGGAAGATCACATACACCGATACTGCCACAAAGGGGGGTTCGTGGGTCATTCCTGTCGATGGAGCTGGTTTCAATGGAGAAGATTCTGGGCTCAAGGGCAAGAATGCCATTATCGATACCGGAACGACGTATTGCTTCATGCCTCCAGCAGATGCGAAGTCGTTTTACGCCAACGTACCTGGTGCCAAGGTCAGTGAGGATGGTGGTTCGTATGCCGTGCCCTGCACCACAACTATTTCAGCCGAGTTTACTTTCTCGGGCGCCAAGTACTCCATTCCGTCAAAAGACTGGGTTGGTGGCAAAGTTGGCGGCGTGCAAACCGAGACCATGTGTACGAGTAACATCTACTCCCGCGATGCGACCCAGGACGGAAGTTGGCTGCTGGGTGATACTTTCTTGAAAAGTGTCTACGCAGTTTTTGACCTCGACGAGAGCCGCATTGGTGAGTTATACACGATACCACATATATACGCCCCTTGCTAATATTAACCAGGACTCGCTCAAAAACCCGCTGTGGTTACGCCAAAGACGCCGACATCATCAATAGGTAGGACCACCCCATCTCCACCCCCAAGTTCCTCCCCCCACCCCTGTCCAGTCTTTGTCTCGCACTAGGGCAACTTCTGACAAGACTCTTCCTCAGCGGCCACCACGAAGACCGCATCTCCCACTGGCTCCAAGGAAACATCCCCATCTGACACTTCCACTCCTATAGCCTCCGGCTCCGCCGCCCAAAGCCCAACGGACGCCGCATCCACCCCGGACGCCACGATGACCACCGGATCCCAAGGGTTCAACGCCATCGCGGGCTCCTCCAGCGTCCCCACCACCGCGGCATCACCTGAGAACTCCGCTGCTGCCGTCGCAGACGACCCGGATGCCGAAGCCGCGACGAAGGAGTCGGCTGCGTCTTCGGTGCTTAACACACACTTCACCCTCTACGTAGCCGCGCTCATGGCCGTTGGCGCCGCTGCTGTCCTATAGACAGACCCCGCGGTACCGTCTTTTTCTAGCCGCTCATACGATTTCCGAGCTGGCTTCCTTCACTCACCTTTTGTACTTAGCGTGTTCTTTTTCTTTTTGGTTCTGCATTTGCATACTTCACATTATGACGAGATGGCTGGGACTCTCTTGGGGATGTGCACGTATGCAGTGGTGGCTGCGTGGGGGATTTTACTGGGAGACAGGATAAATCTTACTTGCATTGGCATGCATTGTTTGGTAGAGGTGCGTGTGTGTGTGGAAATTTTGTAATAGGGGGAGGGATCGAACTGCATATATTCATGATGGCCGGATGTACATATATACACTGCATTGTCCGTTTTTGAGGGACGGACTACTGGGACATATTGGAAAGAGTGCGCCTGGGGTGTGAGAGGCGGCGCGTGGTAATGGAAACATATTGAAGAAGTTTTGAAGGGTTTTTTAGTGCAGTGATCTATAGAATTTTTGGTACTGTCGAGTTTTGAAGTGTGTATACCGTGTGAGCCAACAAGCCGAGTAGAGGCTGCTATTTCCTTCTGGTTGCTTCGTTCAGCTTTGATCAATTATCAAATTCACAAACCAAACGAGTGAGACGGGCATCAAGAGTTTTAACGCCATGATGGCAAAATCATTCATATTCCGTCACGCCGTAGCTAACTAGCTCTCGCACAAAACTAAAAGCACCCAGTAACACCCATCAACCCCCCTCTCCATCTCTATCAGCCATCAATACAAATTGAGTCCTCGGTACAATGTGGTATTCGCCCAATACTGCAGCTGTAGCTCTGATGTAAAGCAAACAAGAGTCCAGTCCGTAAGAACTACAACCCGACTAGGCCTTTGACTTTCTCGCCCTCTTGGCTGGCTTCTCGGCCTTCTCCTCTACGACGGCGGCCTTCTTGGCCTTGGTTGCCTTCTTCTCGGCGACGACGGGCTCCTCGACGGCCTTCTCAGCAGCGGCTTTCTTGGATCGGGTGGTGGCCTTCTCGGTGACGGGCTTCTCAGCCTTGGCAGCGGCGACGGGAGCGGCGGGCTCAGCGGCAGCCTTGAGGTTGGAGGCGGAGGCCTTGGTCTTGACCTTCTTCTGCTTCTTCTTGCTTGGCTCCTCGGTCTCGGCGGCCTCTGCTTTGCGCTTGGACTCCTTGACTGGCTCGGCGGGCTTGACGACCTCCTCGACAACCTCCTCAACCTTCTCCTCAACGACCTCAGGCTCAACATCAATAACGACCTTCTCGCGCGGTCTCTTCGGGAGTCCCTTAGCCGACTTGAGCGCCGGAGCCTCAAACTCGTACCCAATCGCCTTCATCTTCTCCTTCTTCTCCTCGCGGCGCGCCGTCTCAGCCGCGTTCCTCTTCTCCCATCCAGCCTCATCAAGTCCAGCATTCAACTTGCGTCCCTCCATCTTGTTCCACGGCACCTTCTTGAAGCGCTTATTCGCGCCCTCCCAAAGCCCCGCATGGACCTGCTCCTCGGGAACAACCTTGCACTTCAGAATATGTCCAAACAGCAAATAGCTATCCATAGTCTTGCTCACGATCTCCGCGACGTCGCCGGACGAAAACTGGATGAAGGCGTAGTGCTTGCTGTTCCCGGTCTTCTTGTTGCGCGACAGGCGCAGCTGCGTGATGTCTCCGAACTGCTTGAAGTACTGGCGCATCTCGTGCTCGTAGAAACCGTGGGGGATGCGGCCGAGGTAGACGGTGCCGGGGCCAGCTGAGACGGCTTTTTGGGCGGCCAGCTTAGCGAGCTTAGATTTAGCTTTCCTGGAGAGTTCGGGGATCGGCTCGCCGTTGTAGGCGGGCTCGTCGGTGGTGGCTGCGGCGTCTTCGTCGTCGCTGCCGCTCTCGAAGCCCTTGAGGAGGGCCTCGGTTTGGTCATCCATCTCGACGTCTGAGTCGGCTTGGGCCTCCTCCTCGACGGCCTCATGGGCTTTGGCGGATTTGGCGTCCTTTGCTTTCTTGGCCTTGAGGGCGTTGGCTTCGGCGTCGGGGGCGTCCTTCATTTCCTTCAATTTTTTCCTGTTCTCGGAGAGAGGCTTGTCGGCCTTAGACTTCTTGCCGCCCTTCTTCTCTTCGGTGGCCTCTGCGACGACGGGTGCGGCGGCTGCCTTGGCCTTCTTGGTCACCTTCTCTACCTTGGGGGACTCGACGACTGCTGGCGGGGCGGCTTTGGTGGCCTTGGACTTCTTGACTTCGGGGGTGCCATTCTCAGCAGCTGGAAAAAGGAGTTAGTCACTGTTCTAATATACCAGAGGTTGGGTTTGTATCTTACTCTTGCGCTTCTTGGCAGGTGTGTCAACGGTCACCTTCTTCTCCTTCTTTGCGACCTCGACCTCATCGTCGTTTGCGGCAGCTAAAATTTCGTTAGTCCCAAGTTCAATGTGATATTCCAACGAGATTAAGAATATCCATACCCTTGCGCTTCTTGGACTTGAGCTCTGGTGCCATTTTTAGAATGGTCGGAGTGGGATTGACTCGGTGGTTTTGATGTGAAGGTTCGGTGGAATTGACCTCGTTCCCACCTTGAACTTTTTGAAAAACAAATTGTTATCGCGCGCTAAGATCTGGGGTGCGGGTGCTGAGGCCGCTAGCGTACTTTTGGGGTTTGGAGGGTCTTCAGGTGGTAGCCTCGACCAACGTAAATCGAGATAGGAACAGTACTTGTTAAATACGACTTTATTTTCTGGTTTATACAATCCGAGCGACGTTCCTGTTGGATATTTTACAATTTATACCCTTACTGTTCGACCGATAAACTTGTACGCTGAAGTGTGCACAGTCGAGGGACAAGGCAACCCAGACGCTTCATCGAACTTGAAATAGGCGTCAATTCGTTCGCCTCTACGAAAGCAGGAACTTGAAAATGTCACACAACGAAATCTGGGACGACTCCGCCCTTGTGGACTCGTGGAATGAGGCCCTTGAAGAATATAAGGTCCGTCATTTTGTCACGTGAGGGGTACAGATATTAACCTTTTGTAGCATTATCATTCCCTCCATGCTCGCGGGGAAACAGTTGAAGACGCCATTGCCAGTCACGAGAAAGAAAGTAACTCGTCAGTATTACATGCCACTTCTTTCTATTTTGCGGGACTGAATCCTCTTTTATAGGAAAGTTGCCGAACGCATAACGGAAGAGAACGGTGCCGGGGGCGAAGCAGAAGATGGCATGATAGTGGACAACCCTGAAGGACCGAGAGTAAGGAAAGGAGACGAAAACGCATCAGCCCGGGAAGAGCATAAGGTAAGGGCCTGCAAACCAATGTCATCGAAATCTCCCTTGGCAGTGCAATTTGATTAATATGACAACTTCAGGCCAACGATAAGGTTTCCCTTGGCGAAGGAGATGGACAAAGCACGACGAAACCAAACGGCGGCCCTTCCTCAGCACAGCCACCGTTGCCGCAGCATCTTATTGGCGCAGGTGGGTTACGTCCGATGATTAGTGGAAACAGTACTGACGGCTATTGCAGTTGGCGATGAAAACCTGAAGAATCTCTTAATGTCATGGTACTACGCGGGCTACTACACGGGCCTGTATGAGGGGCAGCAGAAGATCAAGCCGACGGATGAGGGAAAGTAAGGTGCTAATTGTGGCTAATTGGTCACATCGGCTGGCAGAGACATCGATTCTGGGACAGGACGGGTTTGGAGACTGCCAGGGATGACAAATGATGGCCTGACCCCAATACGTGTAAAGTCCCTGCTCTGCATGGGAGGTCCCAAAGAGTGGATTATTGAAAAGAAGACCCGCTTGCGCTTTGGGTTGCATGCTGTCAACCGCTCGGAGCGGCGAGATGCCATCGAAGACCAAGCGTTTCATGACTGGCCAGGGTACATCAATATTGGGAGTCTTTTAAGAAAGCCGCGGCAATTGGCTCAAGCCAAACATATACTATGGTGAACACGATTTGGACAGGCAATATCAGGTCACGGAGAGTAAGCGATAATTGATTCCTGTGCCCAAGGGAACATTTTAATTAAAATCTCCAATAAGCATTCTTCGTCCGATAATAATTGTGAGGTTGCAGGCTGGCCGACGTGGTGTCGTTTAAGGTTGTACCCCTGGCGCTTGAGCCTCCCGCGCCGAGGGAGCTCAAACGCGATCCGAGACAGTTCTCCGACGCCAAGCGTCGAGCATCACCACATTTTCCAAAGGCGGCCGGCCTCGTCGTTTTTGGCCTCCATGTTCTACGTCGTATTTTGCAGTTCGATATGCCGATACCTGGTATAGTGCAAACATCTTGGGCTGGCCGGACGAAGTGCTTGCCGTGCGCATGGGCTGTTCATGTTTCGCACCAGCCTCCAAGCCTTGGGGTTGCAGTCGGAGTGGAGTATCAGATTCGTAGACCAATTTCATGCTTGATTTAAGTCCTCGATGTCCCCTACATTTCATTCTTTCTTCATCACACTCGCGTTCCAACTTTCGCTTTATTGTTATTGTCTATTTTCTCTCTCATTTTTTACTTTCTCGAGCAGGCTCTCGCCATTTTATACTATTCCAACAGCTGCACTTCAGATATACGATCTTCACGTCGTCCAGCCAAAGTCAACACCCGATAGTTATTATTCCTTTCCGCTGAGCGGTTTTATTATACTCGCATCTGTCATATATTACAGTCTACGCCAAATATTCTATCCGTCATCATGAAGTTCTCCGCTGTTTCAGTTGCGCTCGCCGCCCTGCCGTTTGCTTTGGGAGGGTTGATCGCAGAGCCCATTGCCGCAAGAAACGGGCACGAAAAGGTCGTGGAAATCGTTCAACATAACCAGGGCCAGGAGCAAAAGGGGCACGAGGGGAAGCAGCAGAACGCACAGCAGCTTGCAGACGTCATTCAACTGCAAGGCAACCAGCATGCCGTCGTTCAGGAAGTCATTATCCTATGGGTTAACCAGGGTGCCGGAGCTGCTACTTCAGTTATTAACGCTGTCGATACTACTGCCGTGGCTGCTGCCGCTGCTGCCACCCACACTGTACGCTACCATTTTATCTCTCTTTCAAAGTCCTTTGCTAACAAGTGCAGGTTGCTGTTGGTGGTAGCGCCGGCCTCGTTTTCGTTCCCGACACTGTCAACGCTGCCGTTGGCGACTCGGTTGTCTTCGTCTTCCACTCTCAAAACCACACCGTCACACAATCTACTTTCGACACTCCTTGTGTAAAGCTTGCTGATGGCATGGACTCCGGCTTCATGGCCAACCCCAACAACACCATCGTCCCACCACCAATGATGGCCATGCAGGTCACTGTTGCCACTCCTCTCTGTAAGAAACTTCGCTTCCAGGATTTGAAATATCCAGCATCTAACATGCACTAGGGTTCTACTGCAAGCAGGGCCCCCACTGCGGCAAGGGAATGACTTTCTCTATCAACCCCACCGCTGCCAAGTCCCAGGCCGACTTCATGCAGTTGGCTATCGCCCAGAACGGCACTGGTGAGGTCGCCAACATCGTTGGAGGAACTACCAGTGTCGGTGCCGACGCCGCTGCCACTACCGCTGCCGCTGCTGCTGCCGCCCCGGCCGCAACTGGTGCCGCTGGCACTGAGATGGCCGCTGGTACTGGCGCTGCTGGTGAAGGAGGAGCCTGTGCTTGCTCTTGCTTCTGCGGTGTCTCCAGCTTCCCTCTTGCTGCTCAAGGACTTGGTGCAACCGGTGGGATGGCTGGTTAGTTCCCTCCCCTCTTCTTGCACAACTTATCGTCTAACGCATGACAGGTTCGCTACCAATGGCTGCGGCATTTATGAGCTAAGGGGTTGTTCCTTTGTCGTTGTGTGTAAAATTCATTGGCGCAGTTTTAAAACATGAATTTGTGCGGTATTCACGGCGTCGCCCTTGGTTGGCTTGATGCACCGCCCCTGAATGTGGTGATAGATATATGGCTGGATCGTATTTTGGATGTGGGCTTTAATTGTAGACTTTTGAGAGAAATGTATAAGTTTTCTGGAATTCATGTTGGCGTTAACGTAGTGGCTATCATTCAATACATGATTTTTGCCTTGACTACACTGTGTCCCACTCTGCATTCTCTCCCACCAACGTAATAAGATTGATAGTACGTGGACAACATCAGGTTACGTACGACGTAGCAGTACGGTAATGCTTGGGGACGACATGAGAATGCTTTGAAAATATTCGTTTCGTTGAAAACATCGCTGAGAGGTAATAAGCAATTCCAGAAAACACGGTCTAAAAACAAATGCCAGCTCTACGCCAGCAACCATGCCTTCCTCCGCACTTTCATCTAAATTCCGAAGTTATCTTTGGCCACCCATGGCATCCGTTCATGAATACTGCCTTGGGAGCTTTACTTCTTTGCGGCACCATCGGCGGCTTTCTTGGCATCGGCTACAAGACTCGGATTAGTTCCATGTATCGTGGTTGTAGGGCCTTTCAGCAGTCTCTGTCTTACCTGCGGCCTGCTTCTCTCTCATCTTGGCAGCGACGGCTTCCTTGGTGCGAGCCATTTCAGAGCCCGACATCTTGTTCTCGGATTTCTGCTCATTCAATATCCATTAGCTACTATTCTCAGGTCGTTTCTGACAAGCATAGACTATCTATGCTTCTCGGTGGCGATCGGCGCGAAGTCGTACCTGGCCAGCCAACTTCTTCTGGTTAGCCTCACGGGCCTTATCACGCTGGTTTCCACGAGCCATGTCGATTGAAATCGATATATTGAGACTGGGTCTACACGGGTGCCTGTCTGGCTACCTTCTAGTACTGCTTTGCTCGAGATGAAACTACGAAAGTGAGGCTGAGGAGTGAGGGGTGAAAGTCGGAGAGGGATTATTTAGGCGGTGAGAGGGTTACTGCCTAAGGATCTGACTAATATGGCTAGCGTGACAGCGACTATGGTCAGACAGGTGAATAAAGGCGCCGCGCGTGATTAACCACGCGCCGAGAGAGGCTATTGTCGGGCTTTGTTAGTTATCGTTCAATTTCGCGTGCTATTAAAAGGAATCCTTAAGCGCTCCTGTTCAAATTCATCAGTGCGTTTGGTATGAAGGATCAAACTACAGTGATGGCGGCTATGTTCCTGGCCTTTGGGCGCTTCGCCCCTGGCTCGTCTCGGCTACCAAGGCTACGCCCCAATAGGAAATGTTTCGTTGCGTCTCGTCCAATACAAACTATGAAACGCCAAATGATCCCAGTCTCGACCAGTCACTACGTGAACGTTCATACCGCGTTGAAACGGCAGTAAGCGCTGGATAGACATACTCGTGGGCCTGTTCCTATGACTCCAGGCAAAGTATGGGGTTATGGTGTGGTCCACTGCGACCTCGCTGCGCCCCTGCTTCTTGAACAGTCCGAGACTGGCAGACCAGGATGTTGGACAACGATGTCTTTTGGCCTCTCTTCATCAACCAATTAGCACATGTATCGAAACAAAAGGTTTCGAGTTTTAGAGTCGCGTCAGGTAGGAGTGGCAGGTTCTTTTTGTAGCACATTGACTATTGGATGGCAATCACTGTCGGCAACGATGAGGCATCGTAGCGTGGGTCATAAGGAAGGATAATGATCTTCGAATGCCTTTGACGCCGTGAAGTTTGAAAGAGCGCGTGGTGTTGTTTAATTTTTGAATAAAGAGTCGTGGGTGCCTCGCGAAGTTCAACAGCATCGATTTCCTATTGTCCTTTTTTTATTCATTGTCTTGCTCTATTGTTCAGGGGACAATAACGATTGTGTCAATCAACCCCCTTATTCGCTTCAGCACCGGTATATTTGATATATTACCCCATTTTCCACTTCAGAACCGTTCTTTTCATTACTATATATACCAAACGATATCTCTCTTGCCAACTCATTGCTTCGAATCACCAGCTACTTGATTCATCTCCTCGATACCAATCACGGCATTTGCTTCAGCTCAACGATACCAATCAATAGCTGCTGGCAGCCACAACTTTCTACCAAAACTTACCAGCCCATCCACACATATAACAGTAAGTGCTTTAAGAGGTTCTCATTTTAGTCGCTAACTGCCTCCCCAGTCTCTCCATCCTCATCTAAACAACCGCCAAAATGTTCAACATCCTTTCCATGTTCCAAAACTTCAAGAAGACTGGCGCCGGCTATGTCATTCTCAACATCATCCGAGCCCTCAACATTATTACATTGGGTCTTATTGTTGCGGGTAGCTGGATCATGCTTGTCAGGACGGTCCAGACATCAAACTTCTTTTTCTTTGACGGCGTTACCCATTTTGCTACGAGCACTATCAGCTTGTTTTTGATCCTATCAGAGCTTTCTCTCTTCAAGGGCTGGTTCTCGAGAAACTGGCCTTTGTTCAGCGAGGAGTCGGGCCTCATCACTTTGGCTTTGTCTATGGCCATTCTGGGCTGCAATCTGCTTGGCAACCTCAACAAACCCGCAACTTCACAAGAATCAATTGGCATGTCATTCTGGAGTGTGGTCGTTGCTGGAGGCATTCTCGGTCTTGTCTTCGGAGTCGTTAACTTCATTGCTCACTTCGCCTTCCGCATTCGCAAGAAGGGTATTACATCCCGCCAAATCAGAGCTCACGGCGCCAAAGTCTTGCTCGATGACCTACCAAAGTCGGTGCGCAGCAACTCAACCGGACCCAGGTCGTTCGACCTTCCCCAGTACACCAAGGAGAATGAGAACCGCCAGTCAAAATTCAAACTTGGCAACTTCAAGTTCAACAACCCAATCCGCTCGTCGCTCATCTCGAGGCCAGTTCCAACCAACACTGAGCAGTTCAAGGAGTGGGAAGACCGTTGCGAACCCATCAACCACCTTCAGGTACCGCCGCCAGCGCGCCACCCAGCCTACACTGCATCTGTGTACAGCCGCAACAGTGGAGCTTTTTAGATGTAGCATGGGGATTTCTGGGACATGATGGTGTATTGTTTGTTTTAACTTTGGAGTTCGGGGTGGTGTTGGTACCGGCGTCGGGGAGATTTGCATGGCCATTACGTCCAGACGGACAGTTCGCACTTTTATAAACCAATAATATTATATACATCGCAGAGCTTTTTTGGGTGACTTATGTATTAATTCCTAACCTTTGAATTGAGGAACATTGTGGTGAATGAAAGATTACTTCTTGTCGTGTTGGTTGTAACGTCGAAAGTGAGAACAATTTTATGCCTAAATTTCAAGGCTTCCTCCTCAACCCACCCAGGTCGATCAATAATTTTGGGATTGAAGGTACAGAACGAACAACCAGTTCTCGGACTATACGATTCCTAACCCCTCCCTCTCTATGCTCCTCGGTCGCACTCTGCGAGCCATTCGAATAGACCGTTTTCCCCAAAGACTTCATTCAATCCACCGCTCCTACACAATGGCTCCCAGTAAGTTGACTCCCCCTCCCCCTCCCCCGCACCCCCCATTCCTCTACGTCGCAAGTTGCTTTAACATGGAGCGCAAGCTGATTTATTGCAGCCGCAACTCTCCCCAAGGATGTCCGCCCAATCATCATCTCCGGCCCCTCGGGCGTTGGCAAAGGCACACTCTACAAGATGCTACAGGAAGCGCACCCAAACGTCTTCGAGACGAGCATATCACACACAACCCGCGGCGCAAGGCCAGGAGAGGCGCACGAGGTGGATTACTACTTCGTAAAGATGGAGGACTTTGAGGATCTGATTTCGAAGGAGGGGTTCGTGGAGCACGCGAAGTTCGGTGGAAACAGATATGGAACGAGCAGAGAGATGATTGAGAGGTTGACCAAGGAGGGGAAGGTGGTCATTCTGGATATTGAGATGGAGGTGAGTTACTCTCTGCTTTTGGGATAGGTGGGGCGGTTAGAATTGGACTTTGGCTGACGGAAATATCCAGGGCGTCAAGCAGATCAAGAACACGACCCTCGATGCCAGATACGTGTTTATCGCACCGCCAAACTTCGAGGCTCTCGAGTCCAGACTAAGAGGCAGAGGCACAGAGAAGGAGGAGAGCATCCAGAAGCGACTGGAACAAGCAAAGGCCGAGTTGGAGTATTCGAAGGTTGAGGGGGTCCACGACAAGATCATCGTGAATGATGATAAGCAGAAGGCATTTGAGGAGTTGAACGAATTTGTTTTCGGAAAGGAGTAATGTGGGATACATATCTGGGGGAGTAAGCTGTACATAGAAATGGGAAAATGGGTTAAATGCCAGTAACTCGGTGTCTGGTAGACAAGAAAGTAGACAAGAAATAGACATATCGAGAATCTTGCCGTATAATATTCGGTATCCCAATAAAAACCAGTATTGTCAGAAATTATATAGCAACTTTTGAATTGGTGGTTTATTGTTCTCTTACTCCCACGAAAGGCGATTTTTATACTCACTACCGCCGTGGCATCGCGTCGCGCTTACCACCTCGACTTTTTTTTGGTTGCACACTCTAAAGAGACTTCGCAGACTGTGCCTTTGAGGGGTTTCTAAATTTATAATTGAATGATTCTCGAGTATTCGACATGTCTTAACAAAGGTTCCGATAAAGGCCAGGAAAATGCCTCTGTCACGATCTAATTCCTGTGTTGATGTTGACTTCACACTCCGACGCGTGTTTGGCAAGACCGCTTTCAGGTATGTCGCTTACTGTTCTCTGTCACATATCGGATTTAAATAAGTACTGATTCCAAAAGACCCATCCAGCGAGAAGTAGTGATTGAGGCCCTTGATGGCAAAGACATCTTCCTGCAGGCAGCCACCTCGTTTGGCAAGAGCCTGTGCTATCAGTTACCCGCAGTAATCGACCATGGCAGTGAGTTCAGCAGAGTACAATACGCCAGGTCTCTTCTAATCTATATAGTTACTATCGTCATTTCTCCGTTATTGTCTCTCATGGTAAGTTACTAGATGGCCCTTCAACCTCAATTTCTGACGCCCCGCAGAGCAACCAAGTCGAGGCCCTGACAGCAGCTGGAATAAACGCAGCAGCTATAAATAGCACCACCAAGCAATCAGAGAAGCAGCAAATTCTCAGAGATCTTGCGACTGGGCACCCTCTCACTCGCCTTCTGTACATCACCCCGGAGTCATGTGCCTTAGATTACATCCGGCGCCACCTCACCCTGGTCTACGAGCAGAAAGAGCTGGCCCGTATCGCCGTGGACGAGGCCCATTGCATATCTGAATGGGGCCACGACTTTCGGCCTGCGTTCAAGGAACTACGATGGTTCAGGGAGAGCTTTCCGGATGTCCCGGTCATATGTCTAACGGCTACGGCAACGACCAGTGTGCGCCAGGATGTCATCCGGATTCTGGGGCTGAAAGAGGAACGTATGAAGATATTTACTATGACAACAAGCCGAGAGAATCTACATTACGAGGTCAGATTCAAAACCGATGAGGAAGACCCATTTGAGGATTTCCTCCGTTGGCTAGAGAAGGTTTATGTCCGAAGGCGAGAAAACAAAGAGAGAAGCGCGGAACTCCAGGCACGCGGAGAACGGATAGATAATGTGCCCGGAATTATATACGCTCTCATGCGGAGTGAGTGCGAGAGCATTGCAGCTCGTCTCCGCTCCCACGACATAGGGGCTCGGCCATACCACGCTGGGTTGAGCACACAAGAGCGGAATGAGACGCTCACGAAGTGGGTTAACAATGAGCCCGGGTATGACGTGATAGTGGCCACAACGGCCTTTGGCATGGGAATCGACAAAGAGAATGTCCGCTTCGTCGTGCATTGGCAGCTACCCAAGTCATTCGAGGGGTACTACCAGGAAGCCGGCCGAGCTGGTCGTGACGGGAAAGCAAGCGCGTGTATCATGTATTATAGTCGCGAAGACAGGGACAGGGCCATCAACAACATTGCCCGCGACCACGCAAGAGACAGGAACAACAAGAATAAGCAGAACTACGAGGCGAGGATGAAGAGCTTGCAGTATCTGGCTGAGTATTGCGAGGACACGAATATGTGTCGGCATCAGTTGATTTGCAGGTATTTTGGAGAGTCGGCGATACCCGTTTGCAAGTGGGCTTGCGATTGGCATAAAGATTCCAAGGCGTTGAAGAAAGCTAAGAGGGATGGGCTGGCGAGTGAGGAGTGGGTGAGCACGCAGAGGGATATGGGCGCTTTCAATGATGGGTGGGATGATGAGTATGATTGTTGACGATAGCAAATTTATGAGTAGCAAGCAAAACTCATAATTGAGTAAATGGTCATTGTATTTTTTAGCTGTGGGCCCAAATTTAACCCCTTTATTCGTTAATATGTTTAACAATTTGATGTATTTCGTCAGAAATAATTTTAATAAATCCCAAAATAAATTTTATTTTGACTTCTTGAGAAAATATTTATATTAATCCCAACAACACCTCAAACCTTCTTCTTGAGTACACCCGAGATCCTAGGCAAGACAGTATACGGATCATCGGCCACCTCGATGTCACCAGGGTTCTCCCACTCCCCAGCAGCGAGAATAGCCGCCTGGATATCCCGGTTTATACAACACCCAACGAGTGCGCTCCAAGCAGGATTCAAACAAGCTGTCCCCATGTTAGCCCCTCTCCACAGCCGAAGCAAACTTTTAATATAATAACCAATACATACCTTGCGCAACAGCCGTGACAGCATCCTTATTCGTCACGTGCTCCCAGAACACAAAGCTCCCCCCCGGCTTCAACAACTTCCACACCTCCCTCATCACACTTTCCACATCCGCCACCGAACACAACACCTGAATACTGAGTACAGTATCCAAACTCCCCTCTGCAATCCCCTCGCTTCTCAAGATCTCGCTGTCTTCAACACCGCATGCGAGAAATTTATACTTATCCTCGAGATCGGCTTTTTTGACCTTGGCAGCGATCTCATCTCTGTACTGGGGGTTGGGGTCAACCGCGTATATGAAGTCTACGAGGGATGGATCGTAGCGGTGGATTTGGTTGCCTGGCCCGGGACCTAGTTCGAGGATCCTGCCATGAGCGGAGCGGACAAGAGAGGGGACGCAGGTGGTGTCTTCAAAGGCGATAAAGCCGTTGGCTGTGCATGAGAGTTAATATATAATAGGTCAGGTCAGGTGAGGAGAAGTTACAAATTGTGATGAAGAGATTTGCCGTGGCGGCATCTCGAATTTGTTGGGGGCGTGCAAGTGCGGCGAGGCCATCTTTGCGAAGTGCCTCTTTCAAAGCGGCATAGTGAACTATTTTGGAGAATTAGTATTTTGATATAGGTGAGGAGGAGAAGGGAGAGTTACATGTAATGGATAACCAGATGAGCTGGACTGGGCGGACGATGGTAGTGAGGCGGTCTTTCAGAGCCATGGTGACTATATATTTTATATAAACCCGTAAGTATGAAGATAAGAAATTTGGTGGGGGTGGTGGTTTATATACCCGTTCTGTAGGGCAGGTTAGACCTGGGGCGGCAAGCGCTGATGGATAAGCACGTAATATCAATATATGGTATTAGGGTGGCATAAAGCAGTGCCGAAAGCCGCGAGTTCCTGTAGCCCAAGAATCACCACCCAGTCACTTAAAAACAACCCTTTGAGTTCTGAGGATAATGTATTCTATTTATACATTATTATAACAAGAGGCACCTATTTCAGGGTGACCAGCTCCTCGGCACTTGTTGGGTGGATAGCCACGACGCTATCAAAGTCCTTCTTCGTTGCCCCCATCTTGATCGCTACTCCGAATCCCTGCAACATCTCTCCCGATCCCAGACCAAGAATATGCAGGCCAACCACCTTCTCGTTAGGTCCCTGGCACACAAGCTTGTACTTCGTTGGGCCCTTATCCTCTGGCTCCATCATGGCGTAGTACATAGCGGTGAAGCTCGTGTTGTAGATCTTGATATCGTCCTTGCCGTACTTGGCAATCGCCTCAGGCTCTGTAAGCCCAATAGACCCGACCTCTGGGTGTGCGAAGACAACGGAAGGGATGTTCTCGTAATTCAACTTGGCCTGGGCGAATTGAGGGCCACCGAAGAGACGATCTGCTAACCTGCGTCCAGCAGCAATGGCGACGGGTGTAAGCTCCCACTTGCCAACAACGTCACCAATCGAGTAGATGTTGTCAACGTTGGTGTTTTGGTACTCGTCTGTGACAATTTGGCCCTTGGCGTCTTGCTTGACGTCAACCGACTCCAGACCAAGCCTCTTAACCTCTGGGGCACGGCCGATAGCCCAGATGAGCGAGTCGACGTTCTCCAGCACACCCGCACCCTCTGAATCCTCGTAGTGAATCGAAAGTTGGCCAGTCTTAGCGTCCTTCTCGACCTTGTTCTGCTTTGAAAGCTTGTGGATCTTAATACCAAGGCGCTCGTACTCGGCAACAATCGCATCCTGGATCATGGGGTCGAAAGTGCGGAGGAACTTGTCGTGGCGGATGAATAAATGGGTCTCCGTTCCCAGTGCATTGAACATGCCGGCGAACTCGACAGCGATATAGCCAGCGCCCACCAAGGCGACCTTCTTGGGTTGGGTCTCGATGTCGAAGAAACCGTCACTGTCGGTGCCGTGCTCCGCGCCGGGGACGTCTTGTGGTATAATGGGGTGGCCACCGACGGCGAGCAGGATCTTCTTCGCGCGAATGGTAGCCTCAGTGCCGTCGTTGAGCTTAACGAATGCCTCGTTCTTGCCAGTTACAGTAGCATAACCATGGATATGCTCGACCTTGTCGTTGTCTAAGTTTCGTGCGTATATTCCGTTGAGCCTCTTGATGTATGCATCGCGCTTCGTCTTGAATGCCGGCCAGTTGAACGGGGCTGTCTGCTCCACAGAGAACCCGTATGCCTTTGCTTCATGGATAGTCTCTGCAACAGCGGCAGCGTTCCAGGTAACTTTCTTGGGCACGCATCTACAATGAGGTTAGCACGATCCTTGAGCTGTGAGTGAAGAATAGAGACATACCCAACGTTCACACAGGTTCCACCGAGTCTCTTGGCCTCAACGGCAATCGTCTTGACGCCGTACATGCCGCTCGCCCTCCTGGCGCAAGCCAGTCCACCACTGCCGCCTCCAATGACCAAGAAGTCGCATTCCTTCACGATTGGAGCCATGGTTCGGGTTGTGTTTGAAAAGTGTCGAGAGACAGAAACAAGTCTAGAGTTTGTTTGTGCAGAGCTGGAAGCCCGAATTGGAGCTGCGCGAGAAAGAATGGTGAAGACGTTCATGGGGTGTTGCACCACGAGGCGGGGTGCCGGTGGTTGATTTATAACTTGGGATGGCGTTAGATGGCGCCGCGGGGACTGGTACAACCAGTGTCAAGGTAGCGTGGGGCCGCAGAATTGATTTGACATGAAGCTAGGTCTCGACCTGCGGATAACGGCTAGCTTCGTTATACAACCCCGAATTTTTTGCGGCTTTTATAAATGCAAGCAGCAGACTCCGAGAAACAAAATAGGAAATTGATTATACTATACGCCGATGTTGCCACGGGATTACCAATTAATTTGGTTACTGCGGATGGGATGTAGGCCATGTAGGCCGAGGCTGGCATCGATTCGTAGATTTAGTAAGCAAATCCCGACTTACCTCATCAGCCTTGTCGCGTCATGCCGGCGAATGCTGCTACTACAGTACAACCGTCGCGAACCCCAACTCAATTCGCAGCCCAATTGGACCCTCAAACCCCGCCAGATCCCACCAAACCCCGGATAATGGATGGCCCTCCAACTCCTCTCTACCCTCAAAGGGGCGGCACTCAAACAACTCGCGTTTAAATGCGGCGTATCAACTTCCGGCGTGAAGGCCACTCTCTGCCAGCGATTACAAGATGAGATTCCTCTCTTGCCAGGGCCAAAGCTGGCGAAGGAGTCAGGGGCGAAGAGAGAGCCGATGAGGATATTAAGTATAGACATGGGAATTCGCAATCTGGCCTACTGCGTCCTCGATGTTCCAAACGATTCGTCTCTCCCCAAACTGGTGGCATGGAAACGCATTGCGGTATCATCGGCGCCAGTACCAAGCAATGACAAAAGCGAGCTGGCTTCAACAGTAGAGAAGGAATCTTTCGAGCCGCCTGTCCTCTCTGCGGCTGCATTCAAGCTTCTCCGCAGGACTCTCCTGCCCCATAATCCGACCCATATTCTCATTGAACGCCAACGGTTTCGATCCAGGGGCTCACCAAAGATCCTCGAGTGGACGGTGAGGGTTAACATGCTGGAAAGCATGATCTACGCTATTCTACTTACCCTCCGAGAGGAAGGTGCTTGGAATGGAACTGTGGTCCCAATTGCTCCTGGCAAAGTGGGGCCATTCTGGTTGGAGGGTGAAGCTACCACTCCTGCTTTGGAGGAAGCGGCAGCAGGAGAGTCTAACCCTACGACAGTGGCGAAGACGAAGACTCGGAATGCTAAGCTTGCAAAGGCTCTTAATAAAGGAGCCAAGATAGACCTGGTTCGCAACTGGCTGGCCATAGGCGACAGAGTCGGAGTGGATTCACCAGATGTAGAGACGCTGGTGAAGGCGTATTTGGACAAATGGGACAAGAAACCTGGAGGCGTTAAGGGGAAAAGGCCTGCCAAAGATGCTGTTGCCACTATTGAAAAGATGGGCAAGCTTGATGACCTTGCAGATAGCCTTCTCCAAGGCATGGCCTTCATCCAGTGGGGGGAGAATAAAAGGATGGCCAGGGAGGAGGGCATAGGCAGCTTGCTGGAACCAGTTGCAAAGTAATACCCAGATAAACTCAGATCAAATCAAAACCATACTTTCTTATTGTTTGGTATACAACATCAACACGTCTATTCTAACATTCCCCTTTATTCCGTATGCGGAACAGATGCAAACCTAATGGTAGGTATAACGACAATCAAGAGAACCACAAGGAAAAAAAAGTCTATTGGTATGCTGAGATCAGCTTGCAAAATGCCACTGCTAAGTATCCGAACTCATTTCCATGAACCTGGCGTGTTGAACCAGCATTCCCATGGTACTATAGCAAAGATGACGGTTGTATGTAAAACGCAGGCGACATATGATGCCCTGACAGGTGACACGCCATGATGTTCAGGGTCAGGGTCCACCTGATGTCAACATGACGCGTGGGGCGCAGCGCTAGAAGAAACCACATTTGCTATCATAACACGAAGATCGCTGCACAAAACGGACCAGGACACGTGAAAATCCGCTCTGGACGGGATGTTTATAGCAGCTGGCTGGCGAGGCCGGAAAGAACAATGACGGATCCGAGGACGAGGCTGGAGCCGGCCTTCAAGCTGGAACCGGCACCGGTACCAGTCTCGGAGGGAGATGCTTCGCCTCCGCTGCTGTGAATTGTTAGCTATGAATCCTTCTGGGGTTATGCCAGGGACACGAACGTTGTGGCGGTGGCATCGTTCTCTGCGGGGGCAGCGCTGGAGTCGGAATCAGAGTCGGAATCAGAGTCCGAGCCGGAGTCGGAGTCATCGTTGGATCCAGTCGAGGTTGGGGAGGTAGACGAGGAGGTGGAGGTTGGGAGAGCTATGAAGCGTCAGATTCTGGTAGTTGGGAGAGCAGACAATAACCCGACGTACTGATGGTGACACCGTTGGCAAGGCAGGTAGAGGAGTAGATCTTCACGGCCGCGGCCTTGTTGTCGCCGCTGCACTTCTCGGTGATGTTACCGTAGAAGGCATCGAGGTTCGACTTGCAGAGGGTTGGGATATCGGCTGGGTTGGTTTGCTCGCTTTCCTTTGTTAGTTGGGCTCGAACAGTTCAGTAGGCTTCGCAGGGTCATACCCAAGAGCAGCAATCAAGCAAGCAGGCGGCGTGGCAAGGGCGACGCGTGCGAAAGCCGCGAGGGCAACGATGAAGTAGGAGGTGTGCATTTTGGTATCTGTAAAGAGCAAAGCGCGAAGTAATTGGACGATTGAAAATGAGCGGCGTCTCTGGAAAAAGAGTGTTTGTTTCTTAAAGAAAGTGTAGAAGAACGGGTCTTCTAAAAAGTAAATAAGGAATGAATGTCGAGATTGAATCGCAGTTGTCAGGTCGAAAGATTGAATTGAAGGTCAAGGTTCCTGGCGTCCCCGAATACCTTGGCGTTAGACCCGCACGTCTCAGGAGATTATGTTCTATTTCAGGGATACGATGGAACAGGTTAACCCTCTTTGGGAAATATCCTGTAATTCTCAAAAGCTTCCAAAATCTACTTCTAAATGTTATTCTACTTTTAATGTCTCGGGTTGTAAGTTTTAACATCTCCGAAGTAGTAAATACTACGCGTTCCAGGCATTCGCTCGTTACTATGGAATGGGGGATTTCAGTCACGCTTATGGTTATCATGGTATATGGGAGAAGATGTAGCAACAACTCCATCTTGTAAAATTCTCGAATTAGAATTGGCTAATACAGCAAGAAAAACAAGTAACGCAGTGAATGTCGACCCATCTCAATGGGTTAGACATTGCCCAGCCCCTTTCAATGAGACTCCTTGCCTTCGCGATTGGACAAATATCATCTCGCTTTCATAAAACCTTGGGTAATAAACAACATATTAAATCTCGACTCAGTAACCGTTCATAGTCATCCTCTGGGAGCCCCTGCTCATCTCGCGATCCGCCGCAGGGCTGATTGGTCGGCTGCCGGCGTGTCCAGCAGCACTGCTCTCCTTCAGGGCCAGAAGCTGCTTGGCACGGAAAGTCTCGTAGTGGATCTGAGACGTCGTCTCGATCAGGTCTTGCAAGTGAGTGCGGGTGAGGAAGTTGCGGAGGTACACAAATTCGCAGTGGTTCTCATCCTCGACATTGATGATACCCCAGCGGTTTTGGCGACCGCGAACCTGCTTGCCCGCGACAATGATGGACTTCTCAGAGCCGACAACAGCGAATGGAATGATGTCCTAAAAACAAGTTAATGAGGGTCCAAGCGAAACGTATACGAATGCCGTACCTTGATCTGCGCATTCAGGGCGCGCTCCTCCTCGTCAAGCTCATCGTTGTCGTATGGGTACATCTTCAGGTTGTGGAAGGCGAACTCCTCCTTGATTCTCTCCTTGAATGCGCTGCGCTCCTCAAGCGTTAAGGAGTCAGACTTGGCGATAACCGGCACAACGTTGACAACGTCGGAGAGCTTCTTAAGCACAACGATATCGATTGGCTTCAGGGCGTGTCCGGAAGGCTGGATGAAGAAGAGGCAGCAGTGAATGCGGGTATCTTGGATGTAGCGCTCTCTTTGAGCAGTGAGCTCCTTGCGGAGGTAGGCCGAGTGCTGGTCCTTGATGTACTTCACGATTGGGTCCCAACATCTGTCGTTGTTTACTTGGTCGCCGTAACCCGGGGTGTCGACAATGTTCAGGCGGAGTCGCACGCCGTTCTCCTCGATAATGTGCGACACGGTCTGGATCTCGGTAGTAGAGCGGACTGGCTCATCTGGAGCGAGACGTCCCTTCGAATCGATGAGGTGAGATGCGAAGATGGTGTTGATGAGAGTGGACTTTCCGAGACCGGTTTGACCTAACAATTTGGTTAGCAATTGCCTCGTGAAATACAGTTGAATTAATCTGCAGATCTGTCCATAACATACCAACACAGATGACATTGAACTGGAAACCGCGCTTCAGGAGCTTGCGCTCGATCTGCGATGTGATGCTGTCGAAACCAACATGGCTCCGTGGGAACACCGACTGCGCTGCGTTTCTCTCCTGAGTGGCAGACATGATGGAGTCGACAAGTTGGATATTATTCAGGTGACCTTGGTTCAATTAAGTGGAGAGACTTGAAAACGAGGGAGAAATGTGACTGTATCGTCGTCTGTGGAAGGTTAAGTATCTCTCTCCGCGAGGTAATCGCCAAATTTCCCATTCAGTCGCGAGTTCCCAGAACCCCTTTCTCGCCAGGAACTTTCCAGGCTACATCTGGCTTAGCTTTGTCCGACCCCGAGAAATGGCATGGTCCGTGCTCCACGAAAAGCGTGATGCGCCGAGACACATAGCGAATTTATATAGCTTCATGTACAAATCGTCCAAATCACCCATTGTATGAGCTACTGTCGCGACATCAGTCCCTAATCTCTTCAAAATGGCGGCAGCACAGTCGACATCGTCGATCCTCTCTTTCCTACTTCCTCGTCTGTCCGCCCCGGCAACGTCGGCCGCTTCGCGCTCCACGACTCTCTTCTCGAGGCACATCTCAACTCCGATCCTCCCTACGATTGCCTTCGCCATTCCCGCCTCGATACGTCTCAATGTTCCTTCGCTACTCGGTGATATTTGGGAGTCAGTCCTGCGAGCTGTGCCAAAGAAGAAAACATCCCACATGAAGAAGAGGTCGCGCTTCATGGCCGGCAAAGGACTGAAGGATGTTACGGAACTCAACAAGTGCTCAGCATGCGGGCATGTTAAGAGAGCGCATTTACTGTGCCCTTACTGTGTTAAAGGTAAGCTTAAAGCTGCTTATAGCTTAGGCAGGTGGAACAATGCTGATCATATTTTCTACAGAGATCCAAGACATGTTCAAGGCGACGATGAAGAAGGCATCTGGGACGACTGGCACGACCAAGTTTGAATAAGTGCACTGTATAATTTGGAGGCTGTAAATTTGAAATCTCTGGTAGAGAGGTCTGGCATTGCAACTGGCGTTATTCAAGGGCGATGGGAGCGAAGTATGGTGGAAATGGCTACATGTGGTTGCCAATGTGACAATATTGTATAAAATATAACAAGAGATTGATCTCATTAGATAGAGATTGAGATGTTACAATACGTATCAACATATCAATATATGTCTTTGCAAACTCATGGTGAATGGATATGGGGTAGAAATATCTCGGGCGCGACCACGTCCAACGTCATCCAGTCGCCAAATTTAAACCCCGCCAAAACCACCCTCAACCTCTGTAAACACCAGCCCGCCCGCTCGCGAATACCAAGACGCGGATAGGTGACAATGGTGAGAGCTCTATGCCTCCTTATGTATGATTCCAGTAGACTAAGACCTGACAGTCCAAACAATACCTGACCACGCACACGATTGACGGTGGTATGGTCCCAAGAGCTTCCATGGAACACTGTTCGAGTGCTGACCACACGTAGCTCACCCCACCGACATATTCGCAGTCGCAGTGACACCTACACAGCTTCTTTCCGCCTCTGGATCCTCTACAATCAAAATATACTCCACAGCCAGCCCCGACATACCTCTGGTGCAAAGCCTCTCCGGTGCACACCCTGTTGGCTGCCACCACATCGCAACCTCGCGCTCCGGCACCGTTGCCGCCTCTGCAGGATTCGGGGGCGAACTCAAGATATGGACGATAGATCCCGGGTCGGAACAATGGTCGCTGCAAGCAGCAATAGAAGATGGGAACGGGGCGGGCGAAGTCTGGGCCCTGGCGCTGAGTGCTGATGGGCGCTTCCTCGCTTCTACGACAATAGATGGGAGGATAAATGTGTGGGATATATCTACGCCGAAAGCGGAGAAGAAGGTCCGGGAATACGAAACGAAGGGGAGCTTTGGGCTGTGCGTGGATATGAGTCGGGATGGGAAGTACACGGCGAGTGGGCATGAGAATGGTGCTGTTTATGTGTTTGATAATGACACAGGCCGGATGATGTACTCGATGCCAGGTTAGTTTCCTCTTTTCGCTGTGGTACCATATAGCAACTAACACACCCTACAGGTCTTGTAAAGCCTGTTCGTACCGTCGCATTCTCCCCAGCTGGCTCGCGCCTCGCGGCTGCGGGGGACTCAAAGATCATCGCGCTTTATGACGTCCAGCACGGCGAGCAGGTCGCCAATCTTACGGGGCACGCAGCGTGGGTTTTCTCGGTCGACTGGAGTGATACTGGCGAATACATTCTCAGCGGGGCCTTCGATGGAAAGGCCAAGGTGTGGTCAGTGGACACAAGGACCAGCGTGGCTACCCACAGCGAGACAGAAAAGGCTTTATGGTCTGTGAAGTGGCTGCCAAAGACGGCAAAGAGCGAGGCGTTTGCAACGGCTGGGGCGAATAGGAGTATCAGTTTCTATAGAGAGGCGACAGGTGGTTAGACTATTAGCTAGACCAAAGAAGTTGCACAATATATCCAAAATCACAACACTAGCATTGATATCACCTCCAGGTCTCCTGTACTATAATATATGAACCTCTATATCATCTCCTTATATTTACAACTGCAGAGGATAGCCTGTGTTTTGCTCCTCGATTCCAACAGATATATATACACGCACATGCCTCTCAACTACTCCGAGTAACCCGGCCCCGAATAATTTAAATCCTCCAGAGAAGACATGACCTTTTTGGCAAAGTCAACCTCTTCGCTCTCACCAGACCATTTGCTGTGGATCTCTTCCCAGACTTGTTTTGTCCTTTCGATGCCAGCGCATTTTGCAAACGCCTTCAAAGCCCAAATGACAGTCCACTTCCCTATATATACATCTTCGTTGCGCTCATCGTGATGAGCTTTGATAAAGGCTGACCAAACGCTTTCGAGTCGTTTGTCTGTCCAGTGCGAATACAATTCACCCCCATGGTTTGCGAAGCCATTGAATAGAGCTAGGAATATTGAGCCATGGATAGGCACATTGAACAAGGACATATCGTCAAGCATCCGGGTAGTCATGTGAAGCTGTCCCCCGTGAACGGCAAGGTGGTTGATCAAGAGCCGATATGTTCGTATGTCAGGGGCGATAATCGACGTTTTCTTGTACTCCTCAAGTAATTGAGGATTAAACCGACCGCGCTCTGCAAGTTTAACCAATGACCGGTCCATTTCCCTGCGTTTTCGAGCATCCCGAGGCGGTGGCTCCGCGCTGCTCTCAACATGTAAACGTTTCATACGCTCATATACGTGCATTGCTGCCTGTGGTTCTCTGGCTCGTATGAGAGAAGCAATAACGCAGTTCATAACAACCGTGTCAACTATCTCCCCAGCGTCAATGAGTGCTTTATATGCACCCCTAACACTGTCGCCGTCTCCACGGAGTCCATGGAAGTATATAAGGCTGACGTGATGGAACCGGTTGTAGGGGAGACCTCGGCTCTTCATTTCTTGGTATATCATCTCCGCAAGGTGAAATTTGCCAGCCTTGGTAGCTGCATCGAATAAAATATTGAATGTCGCTGAATTCGCTTCAACACCCGCAATATGCTCCATCTCCTTGAACATTTTTAGACTGGCTTCAACCTCGACGGTGGTCGGTTTATCCATGTAGCTTGCAACGAATGATGTTGCAGTATTCCATTCTTCCCGTGTAAGAGAAATAGCATTCAACTTCATATCATCAATGACGGATAAGTATCGCATCATGGACCGCTCCTCTTTCCGCAGCACCGTCCCAAGATTCCGAAGTAACCGATGCCGCATTTTCGCGCTGAGGTATGGAACTCTAGGCGATGGGAGTGACCGGTAGAGTTGAAATATGGTCTCGGACTCGTAGTATCGGTCCTTGAGTGCTTCCCCCAGTTGCTTGAGAATCCCCTGAGATTCGCCATCAGCAGGCCATTGGTATTCTTGGGGCGGCCATTCAACATCTTCTGATTTGTCTGAAACTGTGAGATTCGGCCCTGGAGCTTGCTGGTACATTTGAACTTCATCTGCAGATGGGTCGGGCTGGAGATCGTAGTGGTCGACAAGAGCTAAAAGCCTGTCTCTGCCAATCTGTCCTTCGCTGACAGCGGCACATGCTGATGTATGTTGCTGGCGGCGCGTTATAAAAGTCGAGTGAAGCCCGCTACCTCTTGATTGAAATGATTGCAGGTGCTTGACACCTTCGGCTTGCGGGCGTCGTGGCCGCGAGGATCCATGTTCCTTGCACTGGCCAGCGCCCACCAATGCTCCTATGAACCACTGCTCTAGCCCAATGGACCCGGCTGCGTTGCGTATGAGAGAACGGCGGTATGGACTTTGTCGCCCTCGAGTAGGTGGTATGTCAGACTTCCCAGGTGTTTTGGAGGGTGCAAGAAGCTGTAGCTTTGCTACCTTCTTGACAACAGAGCCGGTTGTCGACTTGTCAACTTTTCCGAGGAAGGACATGGACCGTCAAACATGGTGTCGCATATTCTGTAATCAGAAATGCAGCAGTGCCATGGCAGGAATGATATACAGTGAAATTTTATACTTTGTCGGCGACAGGAAGGCTGATATGCCAGGATTGGCGCTAGCGTTACTCCGCGAAATAAAGTATTTCGTACGCGACAGTGGTCGACAACGGATCTTGCCGAGTCAGAAATCAATCCAAGTCCCCGGCACCCTCAACTGCCAATTGCCCTCCAATACCTCAAAGCAATCGCCCAAAGGCAACCACTGTGCCTCTATAGTGGAGTTTTCGGTCATACTATAAGACATGGGGCGATACAATCTCACCCCAACTCGTGTCCACCATGCGGCCTCGAGGCTTATAGAGCTCCGGAAAGTTAAGGCCGACGCTGGCATACTCCAAACCACGCCGCCATGGTTCAAGACAGTCTCCGCGGTGCCACCAGGAGAGATCCTTACGAGGACACAGCCCATACAACACTCGGACGTTCCGCGGAAGATTCGGACGAAGAAGCCCAGCAAAATGTACAAGCCTACGAACATCACGTACGAGGAAGACGGCCTCAGGGAAAAATTTTATAGCGACCATCCTTGGGAACTTGCTAGGCCGAGAGTTATTCTTGAGCAAGACGGAAAGGATGGACAGAAGAGCGATTGGAGCAAAATACAACAGCCAGCTAGAGAGCTGAATGGTGAAAGGTTAGTGATCGGTCTAGGCATTGGAAATAGAAGCACTACTAACATATCATTCAAGTGTCATTCAACGGCAATTGTGGCTACTCAAGAACGAACCGAACATGACGTCCGCGAAAGCATACGATCAGGCACGGAAAGAATTCTATGCCATCCGCCACCAGGAAGATGTCGAGAGGAGAGTTGCCAAAGAGGAGGCACTCGCGACTGGCGCATATTTCGGGAAATCGATGCTGGAGATTGGTATGGAGTTGGAGGACAAGACATACGAGTCATGGAAGGAGTGGGCAGCGAAGGAGGTTGAGGTTATTGAACAACAACGAAGTGCTCAATATACAGGCGCTGAATTAGCACCAGCGGAGGAAGCTGTCATTGAGGAGGCGCTTGAGGAGACTGTTGAGGCACCGGCGACGTTATAATCCGGGCATTTGTTCTGGTGGAAGTGTATCACTAAGTCTAGCACGGATTTGTACAAAGAGATAGATAGTGGCATGTAAAATATGTAGCGATTACAGATTTATATTCATCCATGGTGGATTTTGAAGGCAACGATGTGCTCGATCAATAAAGTGAACCAGGGAAATATAGCACTGGAGTTGGGGCGCATGTTGTGCATTAATTTCCAACAAGAGCTGAATATTTTTATAGTAGGCTGAATATAATGGCTATTATGTGAGTTTCAATATTACCATCACATTAAAAATCCAAGGCCTGGACATGCAGTTATGGATGACATATAGCGGGGGAGTTCAATGCAAGAACTTAATATTCTACTTCTAGCTGTGGGAGTAAATATTATATTTAAATTTAAAGGTAATTAATTCATTGTAAAGTAGGCAAGGCTGGCAGACGTTGCATTGATTGAGAATAAATATACGGAACAGTTAAGATCACGACGTATCTTTGACAAGGCTGAGAGTTTTTGTGAGCTCGAAACCCCTTTTGGCTTGCGGCCGCGTTAGGTACCTGCATGGGCGACCCGACAGACTGTAAGCGAGGCGGGAGGTCTGGCCGCTCGACTTGGATGGTGCACCCATCCGCATAGACACTTCACCCAGCATGACCTAGATATCGATGGCCAGTCGAAAGCAGCGACAAAGGGGGACGAACAACATTCAAGCATGAGGAGACATAACCCCGAAGGAACCACCAAAATTACCGCATGTCTGCGAGGACATTATCGAAGATTACGCATGACGGGGCAAGCAGTGAACAATTGATCAAACGGCGCTTCGTCCACAATTGCGCGTCTGTAATCGCGCTTCTCGGAGGAACGTTGAAACGTTGACCGCCAGCCCCTCAAACGGCCAACGCCAATTGTGATTCTGCGCGAGCAGATCCATAAGATAGTCATGGAGCGCCCCGCTGGACCTCCCTTGGGAGCTGCCACTCAGTCTTCCGGATGGGCCACGGATGGCCCGGCCAGCACTCGTCAGCCGCCTCAAAATAGCGATACCATGCGGAGAATGCCCAGCCTCCAGCGAATGCCATCAGATGGCTCCATGTTCACCTCAAACCCGACGTCTACCGCCCAAGTCGTTGCGCTGGCGAAGGAAGCGATGCAAAATGCGTTGGAGGAGAACCAGACAAAGTCTGGGGGGACGGCCGGGATTACGAACGAGCTGAAGCCTGGCATCACAATTGATATGAGCCACAAAAATATTCAACGATTTCCAGAGGAAGTTGTGGACATAATTAAGTCAGAGCTAGAAAGGTATTTTTCGATTCGCAGAACCAGGATTACATGGCACTGACAAACCGTGTGTAACAGACTTGCGCTTTCACATAATAAGATTTCCACATTCCCTGCACGGTTTGCAGAGTGTACGTCCTTACGTTACCTTAATGTTCGAAATAATGACATCCGGGAATTTCCTCTATCCGTGAGTCCCACCGAGTCCTACGTTTCCTGGTCGGAAGGCTGATGGTTTTAGATCTGCGAACTATCTTCCCTGGAAATTCTGGATATAAGCCGCAACAGACTCCGCATCCTCCCTCCCGAACTCTCGAAACTTACGGCACTTAAGGTTCTGTCGGTGCAAAAAAACCGCATCGAAGAACTGCCGTTATGTTTAGCAGACATGAACTCTCTCCAATGCTTGAAACTGGATGGAAATCCTATACGATTCCCACCGAAGGAAATATTGCAGGCTCAAGCTAGTAGCCCACCCAATGGCATCGCTTTAAAAGAAAGCGAGATCAATGATGTTACTGTAACATCGCAGATTAAAAGGTTTTTCAAGCAGAAGCTTATCATGGATCGATCAGAAACGGAATCAGGAGGCGAAGAGTCGAGTGAAGGCGCCGAAACTCCACGGCCGTTGAAGCGAGTTACGAGTGGTCGATTCCCTATCAAGGTTAATGGCAGTGATGTGCCAGATTCACGATCTCCGGCACTGCAGCGGCCGCCTCCGATACCATCGCGTTCTCACTACCGAGGACTGTCACAGCAGAATGCTGCGTTGAGAAGACCTGGTATTATGCCATTAACTATTGGCAGTGCCAACGAACGAACTCGAAGTAACAGTGAGAGTTTATTGCAGCGCGATCGTGCCGAGCGTGCTGACAGGTCGCGACGCATGGGAGTTGTTTCTAAGAAACCAAGCGATCTCACAACTGTCGAGGAATTGAAGACAAATCGATATAGCCATTTACGTGGCCTAAGCCATGGGTCAGCGATTCAAAGCGGTAATGGTAGTAACGGCACAAATGGCAACACGAGAAGCCCAGCAAGCCCCGCGGACAGCACGAACGGACGGAGTACATACGTCAGGAGGTTATCGAGCCTCCCTGAACGGAAACGAAAATCCAACTCTCCAGATCCAGTCATTGAGGGTGCAAAGGGGATATTGTTTGCTCTTGACCAGGTCCATCCTTTGATACAAAGTTTGATGGGACTCACTAGGGATGGCTCCAACAAAAGAACAAGTCTGGAAAGAGTCTTCTTCAATGCAACGACACATGTTGAAGAACTCGACCACGACATCCAAGAGTACGATACCTATTCCGAGGAAGACGAAGAAGTCAGCCCTCGTTCAAATGCGAATGTTCGCAGGGCGTGTATTACGTGCGTCTCAGCGTACATCCACGTCTGCACATTATTATCAAGAAACGTCGAATCATTACTTAATAATGGAGACCCACGGTATATCCGTATGCTTCTTCTCCATATATACGGGAGTTTAGTGGAAGTTCGGAACGCGGGGACAAGTTTAATCGGACCCAAACAGAAGGCGACTGAGCAGTTGCCGCCTTTATTGGAAGATACTAATATCAATACGATCAGGCCGGCGGCGCGCGATAAGACACCGACACGGGAGCGGCCAAATATAGCCTCAAGGATGAGGAGCGCCTCAACAATGCAGCAATCGAACAATCTGCGTGTCCTGACGGATTCCAGGAGCGCCTATACGAACGGATCTGGTCGGTCTGCAACCATGACATCTGCAACTCCACGATCTGGAGAATCGTTCACCTCTGTCTCCTCTGCTGGTAGGATGAATGGCGACTTTACAGAAGAAGACCGGCTATTTGAGAGGATTTTCTTGGGCTTACAGCAGTCATCGGAAATGGCCATCAGGACGCTACCCACCGTCAACGCTCATTTCGTGCAGTCGAACAAGAACAGCATGCAGCAAGGGACCTACGACCAACTGAAGCACTACTGGCAAGCCCTGAGCATCAAATGTTCCTTCGCCCTCGAAACCGCCGAGACCCTCAAAGCGCGGCTCTCCCTAATCAAGCTCAAAGAGCCTGGGATCCGCACCCAAGGCGCCTTCTGGGAACTCTGCAACACCTTCATGAGCTCCTACTACAACCTCGTCGTCAAAGTCAAAGAAGTCAAATCCGTCACCTCCCTCATCTCCACCGACGTCATCGCCCTCCTCCGCCCCCTCCAAAAAGTCATCCGCGAAACAAGCCAACTCATCCAAGCCTCCCCGTGGTCCTTCCTCACCGGCCCCAGCTCCGGCTCGGGCTCCGGTCCCGGCCCGGGACAGCACCACACCAACCACCCTAGCAACGCGTCCTCGTACGCCCTCCAGTCCCCGCAGGTCGCTATGCCGATGACGCCTGCGAGCGCGGCGTTGGGGCCGGCGGTGCAGGCGACGGTGCCGAGCGCGCCCCAGAGCGCGGGGTATAACACGGCTATGTTCCAGGGGAACGTGTTTGAGCGCGCTGATGCGCTGTTGAGTATGGGTGGTAGCAGTGCGTTCTCGTCTCGTGCTGGGACGATGACGAGCTGGGCGGGGAGTGGCGGGGAGGGTCCTGTGGCTGGGGGTGCGGGGGGGACGTTTAGTCCGACGAATGGGATGGTGAGGTATGGGGGAGGGAAGGTTGTGTTTTAACCCTCTTTGAAATCTCGGCTCGAAAGGGGAGGGGAAGGGAGAAAGAGCCATATACTGGCCATTTACTTACTACTACTACTACTGCGGTAGCCATATTTTTTATCTGCTGTCTTGGATGAGAGGGAGAATTGGGGGGGTATTGTTGTATTTTAGCCGTCATCTTGTTTGGGCATTGTTCTTTGTCGGGGCGTTTTATATCATTAGCGTGCGTTGCGTGCGAGGGGGATACAAGTGGATGCGGGCGCTGGGTGCGGGGAATGTATTAATCTCATGTTTTCTGTGTTTAGTCGGCGGCCAGGGGATGATCATTGGGAGTAGGAGTGGGAGTACTGGGGGGATATGATCTGGCTGGGACGGATACGGGTGTCTGGGGTAATTTTTTTTTGGCATTGTTGGGGGGCGTTTGGTGCGGGGGATTCAAGGGGGGATGCCAGGCTTGTGGACTGGCACGCAAATGGAAATTTGGTATCTTTACGAGGTTCTTGTCCAGCTGTTTTGTGAATGTACTGCGAAATATAGATGCATATACATGTATTTTGTATGGGAGGAATTTGGGGAGCAATTGTTGGATATATATTGCCTCTAGTAGTTAGAAATATCGGGCTAACCCCCTTCTACAATACTCTTTTCAGAAATCTATTTGTCTTGTCTCATCTATGCCACACATCAAGCCTCACTAACCCTCCCCCTCCTCCTCAAACTCTCAAACAACCCCGGCCCCTTCTCCGCCCACCCATTCATCTCCCTCTCCCTCCTCCTCGCCCTCTTCTTCTCCTTCCTCCCCCTCCCACAGCAACAACAACACCTAACCTGCATCACAAACGCAAACAGCACCCCCCCCGCCGCGACCCACATAAACGCCAACATCTGCACCCCCAGCTCCGCGCCAATATTCAGCATCGGCTGGCTCCTAAGCACATTGCGCATAATCGTAAACATGACCGTCCCCACGACCGCCGCGACGATGGTACAGAAGGCAGCGAGGAAGCTGATGAGCCCCAGCCCGCAGCCGACCCAGCAGCTGCGCGGGCGCGGGGAGAAGTGCGGGGAGCGCAGGAGGGAGAGGGGCGAGAGGAGGAGGGAGAGGAAGGTGAAGATGCAGCCGAGGAGGAAGAGGATGAACATTACGTTTGAGGCGATCTGGATCAGGCGCAGGATGGTGAGGATGTCGGCGGGGAGGGTGATGGTTGCGCCTGCGAGGAGCTCGGAGACCAGGATCTTGACGGGGTTGAAGTAGTACAGGCTGGTGGGCGCGCTGCAGTTGGTTATGCCCTCGTCGGTGTAGCCTTCGCAGTAGTTCCAGAGGCCGACGAGGTAGAAGTCGTGCAGGCCGAGGGAGCGGGCTATGGAGTTTAGGAGGGTGAATTCGGAGCCGGGGGTCGTGGCGCGGACGAGGATGTTGGAGAGGTCGACTTTGATGAACCAGGTTGACATGAGGACTGGCTTGACGCTTGTTTGCGCGGTGAGAACCTGGGGGGGGGTTGTGTTAGCTGGATGCTCTGTGCTCTCTCTCTCTACTCTCTCTGTGCTCTGGGGATAAGATGGATGGGGGCACCCTACCAGTATCAGGAAGATAAAGGCTATGAATAGAAGCACGCATGCGAGGATGGTGACCCATTTCCGGGCTTTGCTGGGCTGGACCTGGCCCTCCTTCAGCGACGGCGGTTTCGTGCCCGGGGGGGATGTGTCGTCCGTGGATGCTACGCCATTGCCGCCTTCGGGCTTGGGTTCTTTATGCCGTAACCTGACGGACTTGAAGCTGGAGAGGTTGATGGCCATCTCGACGGGTTTTTTGCGAAGGGGAGATGCGAGATTCTGGCCCGTCTCGTTCCCTTGAAAGCAAAAAAGAGAGGGCGGTTTTTGCTTGCGCCAGAACTTCCAGACTCAGGTGCTAGGCATGAGGGATGGCGGATTGGGGGGAGCAGGCCAAGAGATGGCGGGTTGATGGAGAGATGGAATTGGGGAATCCACAATATCCTATTTCTTGGTTTGGAGAGAGGAGAGAAAGTTTAAAGGATCGGAGGGTGCTACGCTGCCTATACCTGCCTATCAGGAGAGTAGACGGGTAGGGCGTGGGCCGGGGAGCAAACTGATGTCATGTTATTTTTATGGGAATTTTTGAGGGTACGAGTAAGTTTAGTGAGTTTAGTAGGTTACAGGATGGGACGGGTACTGGGTTTGTGAGGGGCGCGGAGGATCCTGGAGGATCCACAGTTACAACAAAGCTTGTGGCGATCAATCTGAGAGGAGAAGAGAAGTCTGAACGCGCGGCTGGGGGGCAGTGGAAGGGATAAAGGGTCCAATGTGAGCTGTACAGTTGTCTTATAGTACAGTTGTCTCATAAGTAAGGTCGTATCGTATATTATAGCGATGTGCCCTGTCGTTGGGTATGGAGGAATGGTGGCGCAGCATATGAGAAAGTTTATACTCGAATGTTTTACCGCGAATTTCCAGGTAATGTACTGCACTGTAGAACAAAGTTTCGGTGTGAAGAGCTACTTGCAAGTCCCGTAGCTAATGCAAATACCGGCCGGATCTACGCCATCTAGTTCAGCACTCTATTGAATTGGACTGAGATTCTGAGATTCCTTCCTGATAGACGCCATATACTCCATATTGTGGTCCATACTATGCTCCATTATCTGCTCCATACCATGGCTCCTTACCTCCCTGCTGTGGATGTTGTTGGTACCCTGGAGGACGAAGGTACACCCACTATCGGTACTATCGGTACTATCGGTACTATCGGTACTATCGGCCGCTATGACATCAGAATTCCAGGGGTTGTGCTCCGCGGCCTGAGACCCGGCCAAGCATGCTGTGCCGCCTAGCTTGCCTGTGACAAACAAATCTTTGAGACATTCTAGATTCACTCACTCCCTCACTGTCTCTCCCCCCCGCCTTCCTTTTTTATATACACCGTTTGTAAAATAAAACTGTCCCAAGACGGCGACGGCGACGACGATATATCGCATTCGTTCCAATTGACTCAATACTCTCGTGTGCTGCCATTTATTTTCCACTTGCGTCTGCATCGTCCAGCCGCTTCCTCCCGCTTTCGCCACATCACTTTTGTCAGGGACTTCTGCGAATCCTAGGTCAATATTGCCTGGCTCGTGGACGCGGAGAAGACTACACTGAGGACTGCGTTGAAGACACCAGAGCGCCGAGCCGAATTCGAACAAGACCATCCATTGTCACGGCGAAGAGGCCGACACCTCTTATGAGCATTTCGCAATCATGTTGTGGAGCAAGCCAGTAGTGCTCGCATCTCAGATTCTATTCTTTGCCTGCCTCTACAGCAACCCAATATCCGCCCAGGAGACCTCAGATGACGGGGTCCTCATTTTGACCGGCGGCGGCGGTGATGCCGGCGGAGATGCTCCCACAGGCCCATCAGTAACAGCCACCTCAACAAGCTCAACAGGAACCCAGAGCACCACCTCGGGCTCGGGCTCCAGCTCAACCATCACCTCCTCCTCCAGCACCGCCTCCACGACCCCACCCGACATCATTTCCCTCACCGGCAGCGCCTCCACCAACTCCCTAAACCAAACCCGCACCACCACCTCCGGCCCGCAGCCCACGAACAAAACCCCGTGCAACCTGCACGTCGAGTTCTGCACCCGCAAATACAGCAACATCACCCAGGTGTGCGCGCACAACTCGCCCTTCGTCAAGCCCAACAACGCCGCGGCCAACCAGGCCTTCGGCGTCATCAGCCAGCTCGACGACGGGATCCGCATGCTGCAGATCCAGGCCCACGTCGTCAACGGCACGGTGTTCTTGTGCCACTCGTCCTGCGACATCCTCAATGCGGGGTCGATGACGGACTACCTCACCACGGTCGCGGAGTGGGTGGCTAACCATCCCTACGATGTAATCACCATCCTCATCGGCAACGCCGCCTACCTCCCCGTCAGCACCTACACCCCCGCCATCGCCGACTCAGGGCTACTCCCCTACGTCTACACGCCCCCCAAGAAAGACATGGCTCTCTCCGACTGGCCGACGCTGAGCAGCATGATCATCACCTCCTCGCGGGTCGTGGTGTTCATGGACTACGAGACCGACCAAGACGCCGTCCCCTACATCCTGGACGAGTTCACCTACATGTGGGAGACCCCCTTCGACCCCGTCGACCGCGCCTTCCCCTGCACCGTCCAGCGCCCGCCGAATCTGAACAAGGCCGCCGCGAAGAGCAGGATGTACATCGCGAACCACAATCTCAACACCGAGCTCGAGCTGCTGGGGAACTCGCTGCTGGTGCCGACGCAGCCGTTGCTGGTGGAGACGAATGCGGCGAGTGGGTTTGGGAGTTTGGGGCTCGCGGCGAGCCAGTGCAATGAGATGTGGGGGAAGCCGCCGACGGTGCTGAATGTGGATTATTATAATGTGGGGAATGGGAGCGTGTTTGAGGTCGCGGCGAAGTGGAATAATGTCACGTATAATGCTACGTGTTGTGGGATGACGGATAGTTCGGGGTGGAGGATCGGGGGGAGGGTGGTGTGGGTTGGGGTTATGGCGGTGTTGGTTTCAGTGTTGTTGTCGTAGATCTTTGATCTTGCATGGAAGGTTTCTGGGAGAGGGATCTGGTGGCGTTTGGTGGCGTTTTTTGGTGGCTTGCATGCTTTGCGGATGGCCAGGGGCATTTTGTGGCATGGGTAGCAGGTAACACACATACATGTACGGAGGGGAGGAAACAAAAACATTTGCTGGCCATGAATACCCAAGTTTAGATAGGCATGAAAAAAAAACCATACAATTGCCCAGATCACACGAGAAGAAGAGTCACTTGAGACCCAGTTTCATTTTTAATTTCAGTTTTCTCATTTCTTCAGTTATAGTAAAACTGATCGCTGGGGTATCTATCTATAAACATGCTACTAGTTACAGGGACAAGAAAAAAATATAACGGTGTTATCTGAAGCGATGACACGGGTTTTTCTTCTTTGCACCGAAAACGCGATATGTGCTGTCCCATCTATCTCAACAATCCGCCGTCTTTCACCACCTCCGCTCGGGCTCCTTGGTCGGAGTGAGCGCCATTTTCGCGTCGATCATCAGAATCATCCTCTCAGCCACTCAGCCATCATGGTGATGGGTGAGCAACTCCTCCCCATAAACACTTCTCCTCGCCGCTCTCTCCCTCAATCATAACCCTCACTCCCCATAATGCACCCAACCCATCACAGAGACTGTGCAAAGTCCTTTCCTCATCAGTAACTCCCCCCACTATATTGACAATTTTTTTTTGTATAGTTTAGTTTCGGTAAAAGCACAATTCATAAAATGCACAAAACGGCGCGTGAAACGTTGTCGAAAAGGAGTGTAACCATACAGTAATATACACGATATTCCACGCTCAACCACTCAGCCCCCATTGGGGTGCTGAGGAGTCTGGGCCGTAGCATCCTTCGGTGCAGCATCGGCAGGGCTGGTAGGAAATGTGAGGGCCCCCAGTCTGGCAGTCCGAGGAGGCATGGCATTGCGGTATCTGATAGTTGGCAAGGTAGATGGGCCGATCTGGTTGCCGCGCATGTCATATTTAACGCCAGGCTGTGTGTGCTTGCGGACCTTGCTTTGTGGTTGAGCAGGTGTTTGGGGAGCTGACTTGGTAGTGGTAAGACTGTCGATCATGTCCATGTCGGCTTGGGAGATGGCGAAGATAGGATCATCATCGCTGACCTCAATCGGCAACTCCTTTGACAGCCCAACGCTGGATGGGGTTGCGGATGTAGATGGGAGAGTTGTTTGGCCTGGAGACAAGGCATTTGGTGTCTGCAATGTTGCACTCGTAATGACACCCGTATTGAATAAGGGTACCTCGCTAAGCCAATCCATCATTGGATATGGGTCTTCGGCAAGGGCGTCGAAGTCGAAATTGGCGAACAAGTCATCATCGCCAGCAAATTGGTCTGTGAACATACCCATGACGCCTGGTACAAGCTGTTGGTTGGTGATTGAGACATTCGTATTTGGCAAGTTTTGTTGGGCAGCGGTTGGGCCGCTGGTGCTAGGCAAATTCTGTTGGCGTGCATCTGGTCCGGTAGGGCAGGGGGAAGGCTGTTGGCCTGTAATAGTGCCACTGCCGCTGGCTGAGGACTGTCGGTCTGGGACGGTGCCATTGCCAATGGGAAGAAACTGTTGTCCTGGAATTGTGCCATTGCTGTTTGGCGACAATTGCTGGTTGGAAACCGTGCCATTGCCATTTCCAGAAAATTGTTGGTTGGGAACTGTGCCGTTGCTGTTCGGAGTAAATTGCTGGTTGGAAACTGTGCCATTGCCAATGGGAAAAATCTGCGGCTCTCCAAATGTGCCATTCCCAGTGGGAAAACACTGTTGTCCTGGAATTGTGCCATTGCTGTTTGGAGAAAATTGTTGGCTAGGAACTGTGCCATAGCCCTTTGGAGAAAATTGCTGGTTGGGAGCTGTGCCATTGCCCTTTGGAGAAAATTGCTGGTTGGGAGCTGCGTGAGAAAATTGCTGCTGGTTGGGAGCTGTGCCATTGCCCTTTGGAGAAAATTGCTGGTTGGGAGCTGTGCCATTACCCAATGGAGAAAGTTGCTGCGGGTTGGAAACTGTACCATTGCCGTTTGAAGAAAACTGCTGGTTGGAAACTGTGCCATTGCCGTTTGGAGAAAACTGTTGGTTGGGAATTGTGCCATTGATGCTTGGGAGCCAGAGTTGGTCTGCAACTGTGCCATTGACGTCAGGAAAATGCTGTGGAGAAGGACTGGATCCATTGTTTCGGCCTGGTATGGTGGCCATATCTTGGGTTGAACGTGGCACCTGTTGCAATTGAGCACCAGGAACTTCAGCCTGAAAGCTGTGAGGGGTTGGTGCTGTATGTCCCGAAGTGTTGAGCCCGGCTTCCATTTTCTTGCAACGACGCTTAGGATTGGCACCGCTTTTTGGGCTGCTCTTCTGCCTCGCAGTAACATTAGCCAGCTTTCTCTTGCTTGGCGATCCGACATTTTCCTCTGGTCGGCGGCCGGACTTATGGAGACCACAGGACCTGCAGTACTCAGTTTCTGACCACGTCTTCTTTTGGATCTCAGGAATCCCAGCCTCCTCTGGAGCAGGTTTGAAACCATTCGGTGATTTCCCTGGAGCCCATTCTGCCAGGTCTGCCCAGCATTCATTTAGGAGATAACAGGATGTGCACGTCCACTTAGTAGTCTGGTTTTTCGCTGTCTTAGCAACTGGGACTGATGAAGAAATTGCCTTCCAATGGTCCCGCTCCTTTTTCAATTCCTTTGCATTCTCTTCTAGGGTGCTGTTCTTAGAAATGGAATCCAGGAGCTGTTGACGCTCTTTCTTGGCCAGGGATTTGCATGCGTTATATTCCTCTTTGAGCTCTTCAAGTGTGCAGGTCTTTATATTGAATTTGGGATCAGGGGCCTTGGAAGCAGTGGCATTGGCCCCTAGACGAGAGCCCTGGTTTGAGGAGCTGGTGTCATTGTTTGTGATGGAATGTCCTACCATAGTTAGTGAGGACTCTAACATTGGTAAGGGACGGCTCTTGCCCAGCTTTGACAGGCTGAAAGCAATCACGCCATTTAGAAATTGCTTATCAACCGTGATTTTGTTGTATATAGCCTCAAGCTGTGCATAAAGGGCGGCGTTTCCCTCCGGTTCGATCTCTCCATCCATTGTAGCAAGAATGACCTGTTGAATCTTCCTCACTCCTGGAGACGGTAAAGGGGCGGTTGCTATATAATCTCTCAAGGCAAGCAATTGTGGCTGAGAAGAGTAAAGAGTAGACAAAGATGTGTGTTGGAGTGTTGTTCGAGTGTGTTTGGATGCTGAGCTGTTCCTTATCGTAGTTGCTATCGTTGTGCTTACCTGGGAAGAAGCATTTGCTTTGGGTGACTTGTAAATAGGGCTGTATAAGCTCGCTTCGACATCTTTAGCCTTTGATGATTGGACTTCGCAACAAACAACACCTGCCGCCTCCGTCTCTTGTTCAACTAGAGTCACAGATAGTTGACCTGAGGTATGAATCTTGTCCTGCGGCTCCCCATATTGCACCTTCTCATCCTGTGACTTCTCATCTTGCAGCTGCTCGAGGGCTGACACATTTTCAGCCGCCTTTCGATCATCCTTGTTGACAACACCTTTCAGAGTAGCACTACTCAACTCTGGTCCTGCAAGCCTCTTGGCTATGGATCCTAAGAATAAAGTAGCCTCTTGGCTCAACCCCGACTGTGAGAGACCATCAGCTATGGAGTCCAAGGATGTCTCTGATGCTGAGAGTCGCTCAACGATGGACCCCAATGATAAGGTAGCGTCCTGGCTCAAATCCGCTGAGGAGAGCCTCTCGACCTTGGAGCTCAAGGATAAAGTAAGTTCTTGGCCCCTATCTCCAATACTCCTATATCGAAGGTCATCTGTTTGCTGTGATGTCAGATGCTTGGCCGCAAGTGGTTGTTCAACGGCAGTGGTGCACCCCTTGTTACATAGAATACCAGCATCGCCGCCCTTTGGCTTTTGTGTTTGGGGTGCTGTATCTTGAAGAGGCCTAGGTGACCCTGGCATGGCTCTGCCACCCATGGGGCAAACAATAGGAATATTCCCATTGATCCTTGCCAGCTGGAACTGATTAGCTGGTTCATTATCACTTCTACCTTGACAGCCTGCTGATTGGATTTCAGGTAGATGTTGCTCCAGCACAAGCTCCGAAGCATGGCCAGGAGCTTGACAAGATGAATAGAAACCTTGCTGCTTCTGCTCCGGAAATGAGGGACATGAGGGCCCATCCGTAAGTTTCTCCTGCTGGTGGTGGAGAATTGGCTGGATATGCTGACATGGATCATAGAATTGACCAGTATGTTCTTGTTGTGTCTCATTAGTACAGTCAACGTTGTTGTTGCCTGCATTCTCCTGTGAGAGAGCATCTTTCAAATGGCGATCATTGGCCTCCGAAGTGGAATCCTTTGTGGCGTGCTCCTTTGGGGTGGACTCCTTGTGAGATCCTCCATTGTCTGGGAGAGTCTCGGGGTATATCTTTGGGGGTAGTGTAAGCCCTTGATCCAACCTTGTGACAATCAAGTCTGTGGGCATGAAAGAAGCATAAATACCTTCTCCTTGAGCCTTGTGCATCAGTGGCTTGGAGCCATGACCTGCAATATCTTCTTCCATCTTCTCTTCTTGCAGCACGTAGCCTGCTCGTGCTGAATACAAAACCAGTTGTGCCTTGGCAGCCAGTGGCAGCCAGTGGCAGTCAGCTATCCTCTCATTCGCTTTGGTATTCTTGAAAGGCCAAAGGAGTGTGTGTGTATTTGTCACGTTCAGGGGTCGGAGTCAGAATAGCTATGCTTGAAAGAGCAACGTCGATGAACGCCGAGGAGTCTCGACTCGAGAAGTCTCGAGGAACAATAGACAAAGCAAACAAAGTTTGCTTTGAGCTATTGACGCTTAACGCTTGATGTTTGTCGTCGAGGCATCGAGGTATCCGCAAGGCACCGACTTCCTTATCGCGATAACGTCCCTTATCGGGCAGTTGTCAACAAGAAGTCACAGTCAAAGATCGGATTATCCTCAAGCCGATGATCCGAGACTAACCAGGAGCTCCCTCTTGGCAAGACATCTATTGGACGGCCTGGACGACCTTCGAGGTCTACTACTAAAGTGCGGCTATATAAACACCCCTCACTCCATAAACTCCCATAACAAAACTCTGGATTACATAAATGCAAGTGTTATGGAGCTGACAAGAATACTACTATAGGGCAGCCACACAGAAGCCAGATAGTGTGGACGAGCAGTTGAAGATGTCTGTGATTTTGTGCACTGGTAAGCACCTCCCCCCCCTCCCCCTCCAACCCCAATACCCCAATACACTTTCCTGCTTCTATCCGTCACTCCACAACAAAACAAAGATGGCGGACCAAGCTGACGATTGCGTTATCTTGGCTACAGCTGGTTACGACCACACCATTCGGTTAGTAATTATCTCCTATATAAGGCCATGATAGCATCTGATATCCAATTACAGGTTCTGGGAGGCTCTTTCCGGAATTTGCTCCCGTACTATTCAGCACCCTGACTCTCAAGTCAACCGCCTCTGCATCTCTCCTGACAAGCGCTTTCTTGCCGCTGCAGGCCACCACAGTGTCAAGCTTTACGACATCAAGTCTACGAACCCAAACCCGATCTTGACATTCGAAGGCCACACCGGCAACATCACTGGTGTTGCATTCCACTGCGAGGGAAAGTGGATGGTTACTAGCTCCGAGGATGGAACTGTGAAGATCTGGGAAACCCGCACTGGCACCGTTCAGCGCAGCTACAACCACAACTCTCCGGTCAACGATGTGGTTATCCACCCGAACCAAGGTGAGATCATCAGCTGTGACCATGGTGGGAGTGTCCGAATCTGGGACCTTGCTGAGAACAGCTGCTCTCACCAATTGATTCCAGAGGAAGACGTATCGGTCTCGAGCGTCACTGTTGCCAGCGATGGCTCAACCCTTTGCGCGGGAAACAACTCGGTAAGTAAATCATGGATGACTTGCAACCCTATTTGGTTCAAGAAGTCTAACTAGCTATAGGGCAATATTTTTGTCTGGCATCTGGAGCAATACCGTGAGAAGACAACTCTTGTCCCAATCACTCACTTCAAAGCTCATGGCCAGTACATCACCCGAGTTCTGCTCTCTCCGGATGTCAAGCACCTTGCGACCTGCTCTGCTGACCACACCGCCAAGATCTGGGAGGTCAAGGATCTTGACAAGATGATTCCCACCCCTGGCAGCGAGCCGCCCAGCCCAGTGCCGTTCAAGCTGGAGAGCACTCTTACCGGCCACCAGCGCTGGGTTTGGGACTGCGCGTTCAGCGCTGACTCTGCCTACCTGGTTACCGCCTGCAGCGACCATTACGCTCGTCTCTGGGAGCTTCAGACGGAGTCCATTATCCGCCAGTACAACGGACACCACCGTGGTGCGGTCTGCGTTGCCCTGAATGACTACAGTGAGGCTCGCTGAGTTCTTGTTTACGGCGGCCAATAGGTCCGATTTCCTCAATCTTCAGGGCACATTATTCCGGGGCGTTCGTTGCATTATCAAGCTGCGGAAGGGCGGATATGGTCTATTGCTCACTCATGTGGCGTTTTCGGTGCGAAGAGGGCGTTGAGTAGGGGTGGTTACTCTGGTATTATGCCGGTTTACGAATTGCTAGTTTGCTTATGAGATAATGATCCTCTTACTGATCAACCGAATGACATTTGATCTGAAGAAGAGATTCAATTCTTGCCTTGACTCGCCTCTGTGAAAACCCTCGCTGGACTTGATCCAAGCTTTAACCCAACCATTTAAATGCGCCTATAGTTTGAAATATCCCTAGTGATGTACAGTGTCCCAGATGCTGCTGAAAGCATCCCAGTAAATCAGCTCACCCGCTCCGTCGAGCCAACCCCCATCGCTATCCTTTTCCAAACTTTTCCCATACAAAGCAACTGCTGCCTTATTCTTTTTAGAGCCATCCACTGTAGCATTGCGAATCAACAATGCGCTGTCTCCTTTGGCAGCGACAATGACGCTATTACCGTCTGGGGCCTTCATCATTGGCACAGTGATTGTCCCCCCTCTTTCGCCATCATCTTCTACGATGGTAAATGGCTTAAAGATTCCCATCTTATCTTCATGGGTAACGTAAAAGTCGTTCATCTCTGCTGGCATCGGAACCGTTTCCAGTCCCTCCAAGATAACTCTTTTCCTACTGCCGTCCGAAAGCTTAATGCTTACCCAGACCCTGTCAAACGCCCGTTCCATGCGCACGATCTCTTCTGCCGTCATCTTCGAAAGCAAGCGCTTGTTCTCTGGCTTGATCTTCGGCGCATGTGCCAAAATTTTACTTTCAGGCAGAATGGGCTCTACCGGCGTCGTTTGAGGCAAGTATACTTTTTCTCGGAGCCCGCGGACAAGGAGATCTGCGCTAATAGGAACCAGAATGTCATGAAGCGCACCACGAGTAATTTTATCGGGCTCCGGTATAGAGATTGGCGCTTGAAGTAGGATTTTCCCATGGTCGAAATCTTTCGGCGAGAGAGTTTGGAGAGTTACGCCTGTTTGTTTGTAGCCGTTCAAAACCGCGTAATGAACAGGAGATGGCCCACGTAGATCAGGGAGCAGAGATAGATGGAGGTTCAACCCGTCATACTCAGTACTATTTAGCACTCGTGGTGGAACAAAGAGACCAAATGAGACGGCTATTATGAGGTTTATAGATTCACCATCAACTTTTGGGACTTCCCAGCCTGTGAAAGTATCTCGCATATGAGTTCTTAAGCCTAAACTTTGTGCGGTGGACACTAATGGCACTTCACGGATTTTCTTGAGACCTCGGCCATATGGCTTTCCAGGTCGGCAAAGTACGTCGATGGAGGCTATCATTGAAGGATCGCGTTTTTGTTCATCGCAAAGAGCCTGGAGAGACGCCGTGCTGACATCGTCAGAGCCGCAGAAGAGGATACGAAGAGGCTTCGTAGCCGGAGAACTGTATAAGCGGCGATTGGCGGAGAACGAGTACGAGGCACCCCAAGGGACATGAGCGTAGCCCCTGAGAAGACATCCGAGAGCCTGCGTGGACACCTTGAAAAAGGGCCTTCCGCGGGAAGCCATGACCTGCGCGGCTTCAGGCCCACAGACTGATGACAACGGCCTTCTGCAGCTAACTGACGCCGGGGTATTCGCTACCAAATTTTGGAGCGTCGTCGAGGCAGGCCCGACTCTGTCTCCGTTATGTCCTATGTTCGCATTAGTCTTTGAGCAAACTATTGCATATAACCAGCTTACATAGACAGTATCCTCTTACTTGACTCCAATATATGCGTAGCCTTAGTCGTCGTCACTATCCAGCCCGTCAGATTGAATTTGACATAAAATCACGTGAAAATATATCAAGTGACCATCAGTTTGACCGAATCTCAGCCGTCAGCGACTTGACAGCTGTGGCAAGCGCTGTGTGTTCACATTACCCCTGGCGTAACGTTGATAGCCGCGCGGCAAATGCCGCCGAACGAGCCACCCGCGCTAATATAACGTACTCGAGTACGGCTAGGCCTCAAAGTGGATGATCAGCCGACGTCATTCTTGTTGCTGTGCTTTGGCGCAGCTGGCGATACTCTTATCCTGACTTCATAATCATGGAACAATACTAAGTTCCGTTCGGGCAAAGGCTCAAATACATTGTTAATCTCAAATACAGCATGAGGAAATGCGAGCTTTGTACACCGGTGTCGATTTCTCCGTGCCCTCTTTTGCCCTTGCATGTTACTACCAGATGAGCGTGCAATGTCTCATGCGTCTAGCCACGTTCGTGGAAAAGCTATTCCAGCTCAACTGAAGTTTCTCGCAATATATAACCCCTCTCTGGGCCGAACCGATGAGACGCGACTTGATCAGATCGTTTATTACTACGACGGGACAGGAAAACCAACGCGAAAGGCAGGGAAAGATACCCGGGGAGGATCGAAAGAGGAGGAAAATGAGCGGCTGCGACATATTGGCCTTGCCCAAGGCATGGTCGAATTTGGAAAGGCATTTTCCCAAGGCAACTCTGTTGATGCGATAGAAACAGAGAAATCGAAGATCATATTGCATGAGCTGGAGGCGGGATGGTGGATTTTGGCTGTGAGTTACGATGGGACAACGAATATAACACGTACTAATTGCCTTTATAGTCAATAGACTTGACTCGCCTTCCTAAGGCATCCAAACCATCAGGTCCGAAAGACAAAACTGCAGACGATGGAAATATCGAATACTCCTCCCGAGATGTCAAGCCGCCGGTTCTACTACTCCAAGACTTGCTACGAGCCCATGCCATATTTCTCCTGCATCACGCCTCATCAATAGGCGATTTGTTTGCTGCAACCGAGAAGTCTAAATTTACCTCCATACTAGGACGATACTGGGACCAATTTCTGTCAACATGGAATGTCATGCTGCACGGCAATCCAGCTGTAGCTATTTATGGCGGCATAAAAATTGCAGCTTCAGGTGAACTTGGCATGGGCGTTGGAGAGGAGGACAGGGGGAGTGGTGAGCGTGAAGTACTGGAGGGATTTGTTGGGAGAATTGATGGACTTGTCGACTTGGTTGTTTCGCGCTTCGGTGCAGACTCGTCCGATTCGGATATGTCGAAGGCCTCAGATCAAAACAAAGCGCAGTCACAACTATCTCCGAGCGAGCCCTGGCTAGGGACTGGACTGGAGCCTGGGCCAAATGATGGTGCAATTTTTCTGGGCGTTGGGGCATTGTCGAGAAAATCACTTAGGGATGTGACGCATTGGATGGAAGATGTTTATAGTTGGGGTCCACGTACCTACGGCGTCAAAGGCAGCCCAACACGGACTCGGCGCTCACACCGAAATAGACGACTGTCAAGCAAAGCTCCTGGCAGTGACTCTGCACGTGGCCATTCATCAAAGACCAGAAAGGCGGACTCTCGTTTATCAGCGATTTCTACAAGTCCAGTTATGCCAAATGGCGATGGGCAAGATGGAGACCTTCCAACGAAGCAATCAGTTCCCGTACTTGATGAACCAGAAAATAAAACTAGCCTAGAAGTATTGGATCCCCAACCCGCCGTTGAAACGGAACCTAGGGAGGTCCGGAGCCCCTCAAGTTCCAGTCGAACCCCAAGTACTTCTAGTGCGCAAAGCACCAAAGGCGGAACACTCGTGGACTATCTCAAACTGGGATACGGGACGCATTGGTCACTCGGTGGAGGTACGCCTACGCCACGAGATGCTAGCACGTCAAGTGGTACCGGGCTAGGAACTTCTCCGCTCAGTGGAGAGGTAACCTCTGATGGAAGGGATACCCAGACAGAGATTGTTCCTGCCAGCGATTCAACTGGTCATTATTTGGTTGGACTTATTGGTGACGTGGATGCTGATGACCCTGAAAACTCGGGCTCTGACAGTGTGGGAGCTGATACAATCAACCCAAGAATTTCGCTGCGAACGATAAACGTTGAGCTAGACCCAGAACACGATACCCTATCAGGCACAAATGGCGGTGGAGATAATGGCAGCCCATCACGACTAAATGCATCCAGCGAGGCAACACCTGATACTCAAAACAGAGTCAGAAAAGACTTGAAAGTGGTTGTTTATGCCAACAAACCTTTCCTCTTCACCCTTTTCTTTGATGCTGAGACCACCTCACTTGGCGATTCGAGCGTCTACCGATCTCTGCATTACCAACTGGCGCCTTTGCAGCGGCCACTGTTGACATCAACACGCCGCAAGCTCCCGCGCCCAAAGTTAAGCACAACAATGGGAGGAGATGTGAAAACTCCAATATATGACCTTATGTGGGACCCGAAGAAACTTACAATCTGCTCCACGATCCCAGATATTCCATCCCATTCACTCCCATCGGGCAACCTTCCTGTATGGTCTCGGCTCGAGTCGCTGAATACCCACATGCAGATTCTCAATACGTTTGCAGCAACACGGAATGAAGGTTCCGAGATAGAGCAGACATGCAAGACTAGTCGCGGATACTGGGTCGTCTGGACTAGAATTCCAGATCCAGAAGCCGCACAGAATGAAAGGAAGTCCGACGGGTCTATCACTCCTGTTGATGCCGATACGACCCCAGCAGCCTCGCCATCGCCGCGCAGTGGACATGGCCCGGAACAAGGGTCAGATATAAACAACACCTTAGCTAAAGCAAGCTATGTTCTCGACAAGGCCGGTGTAGCTAGAGATAAAGAGATATTCCTTGTCAGGAAGTCGAGTGACCCGGCATCAGCGAGCGCATTTGCGAAAGAGAATGCGAATTCGCCAGCTAAGCTAGCCCAAGGGATTGGAGTCGATACAAAGAGGTATATTGACGGGTTATTGGATATGTATAGGTGAATTTGATTAGAAAATAAAAAAATTCACATCCTCTATTTTTTATTTATAATACCCTCGTGAATATGAATCAGAAGCCGGAACCTAATTTTACTTTACATGATACTGTAGTAGCAAATTGTACAATACTACTACTGATAGAATAGTAGAAGAATGGCTATTTTAAGATATTATATATAACGTTATTCTTGTTTGAGGTTTTACTAACTTATAGCATATTTATTGGGAAATTGTTGGTATCATGTTTAATTATGGGAAGGTAAAAATTGGGTTTTAAGGTTATTTTCTCTTGAATAGGATCTAGCTTATAGTACAGTGGAAATCTGCAGCCATCAAACGCCCGCCTCGAGGTATAACCACTCTACAAAATCCAGCCAGTTCAGAAAAACTCCTATCCTCAAAAGCCACTCCCAGATATGCCTCCCATTTTGAAATCTCTCTGAAGCCTGAGAAAACCTGGCATTCAGCCAACGCGTAAACATAAGCCACTTCGCCCTGCGGAGAGAAATTGCGGTTATCACCGCCCGTCAATCGACCATAGATACAGGAAGCACTATAGCAATCAAGACTTCTTCATATCATCCTCCAGCTTAACCTTGCATCCCCCACATATAATCATTCCGCACTTGCAATCGTACGCCAAGTTGATGTCCGTATTCTCACCCATATTATCCCCCTCAACGACTTTCGCGCATTTTACACAGAAAGCATTGCACTCACAGCGGTACTTGCTGGTTTTGGGATCGAGCATGGTATCCTGTGAGCATCCGTAGCAGATCAAGTGCTTGCCCACACACCTCCATGCCGGTTCGCCATATACAGTCGTAGGCACAAAGTCTGGCCCAGGGGTCATACCGTACGTGGGTGTTAGGCCTTCGATATTAGTATTGATCATCGTGGGTGGCGGCAAGTGCGGTGCGAGAACCTTCCAACAGACCTGGCATTCTAGCGGGCTGTTATTCTGTTTGTGGGGGCTCAGAATCCTTCCATTTGGAAGGATGCCAGCGAATTTGTAAACGGGCTTAAAGCTGTGATTGCAGGCCCAAGTGTCGACGGTTGGATTATATGGTTCACCCCCGAGGTTTAATGCGGTGCCATCCACGGCCATGAGGGCGTCGATGTCGTCCGAATCGAATTCATCGTCTGACATGTCATCCTCGTCGTCGAAATCGTCGTCAAAATCGCTGTCTTCGCATTGACCATCACACTTCTTCATGGGCTGGAGGCAAGAAAAACAGAAGTGTGCCCCACAGCGGCATTCAATGTGACTGCAGCCGAACATTCTCCTGACGCCAGCACGGCATTTTGGACAGCGCTTGATCTTCCATTTCTCCAGCTGAGTGGCTAGAAGTGGGTCGAGGTCGGTTTGAGGGCACGGAGCATCTGGATGCTGGAGTAGTCGACAACGTGTGCAGATTGAGACTGTGCATTTTGGGCATATGATGGTAGAAAAGGCATTTGAAATGGGCGAGACAGAAGCTGTCAATTTGGTTTCAACATCCTTCTTGGTAAATTGTTGCCCGAGTAGAGAAGGTGATGATGGAGGTTGCTTTTCCCCAGGATTGAGTTTCTCATTCTGGGATTGTAGCGTTCCGAGGCGCATGCTGGATTTGAGAGGATAGTGGATTACCGGAACCGACAGATATTGCGATGAAGTTTGCTCTTTCCCAGGATTGAGGTTCTCATTCTGGGATTGTAGTGTCCCTTTGTGTATATTGGATGTGGGAGGATGGTGGATTGCTGGAACCGACAGATATTCTGATGAAGTTTGCTCTATTTTACTTTGTCGAGATCCTTCCTTCATTAATCGGAGAGGAATGAACGTGGAGCATGTTGGAACAGGACAATAGAAACGGTCTGGAGTTCGCCATTCTTCGAATTTTGATTTGTAGAGATCGATCTATCACCCATTAGTGAGGAGCTAGAAAACAAAGGAGCCAAAACAGCTTACCTGATCTTCAGACAACAGATGTGAAATAGCCGAAAGAGGCACTGTACTGCAACAGCGTGGAGGCATCTTTGATTCATTCTTGCAAGCGTCGACGAACCAGTCTTTCAGACATGTGATGCAAATTACCTGCCCGCAGAACTTCTCACAGCTGTATGGAAAGTTTGTCTTTATCGAGTCCAGCCCCGAGAACTCGTCAAGACAAATGCTACAGGCTCTGGTCACAGTGGTCTTCTTGCTCGCATTCATTCTGGCTCTCCTTCCTGTCGCTTCTGGGCGGCGTTCAGGTGTCCGTTGAAGCTCGTTAAGCCCGTGTCGCCGAATATCACGGTTGGGGAAATGCTCAAATCTATAAAAGGTTTCGGCTGGATTTATAAGTTAGAAATGGAGTGGGGCACGTTGTTAGGACCAACATGAATATGATTGAACTTACCACCTCTTGCGTCCCAAGGATCCTGATGTTGTTGGTTGACCTGAGGAAAAGATGACCTGGGCAAGTGCTGGGTCCCTGGCAAAGGTGCTAGGTTTGGCTCGAGAGGACGGTTTTGAGAGAGGAAGTTAGAATCTGGACCTGGATTTTGTGTTTGTGTATCTGGAGTTGGATGTCCGTGTTGGAGACTGCTGTCAGTTACTGGCGATGACCATGGAATTGATGGAGGCTGGCTTGAGGTATTCAATAGCAGCAGCTCGTTGACTTGACGAACTCGGCGAGGCTGCATATCGTCTTCAGACCGCTCTGTAGAAGCTGTACATCCCATATTAGGCGTACTGTACGATTCCATGTGGTTTATATCTTGAGGGTTGTCATATGATGACGGTTACGAGGAAGAAAGGTTGTGGTTATAAAGGAAGTTGATAAGGCTGAGAGAGTCTCAGATTGGCGTGATAAGATGATAGGTTCTCTCGAGAACTTCCTTCCTCCTAGTTACGAAGCTTTTGAAGGTGCGTAGAGGGAGTTGGAAAGAGAAAAGATCGACAACTGGAAATATAGTTAAATGCCATATAGGGCACCCACAGGTATACGTTTGTTGTACAACGACAACACCCTTGCCTTCGGTGACTTTTAGTGGTTGACAAACAAGACCCGACATCACCTACAATTTCCAGAAGTGAATTAACCACTAGTAAATAAATATCGGGCATCAACAGTTAGCAGCAGGTTTCGTCACTTTAACGTCCCCTGGATTTCTTCTAGAAAAGTGAAATATGAGTAGGTGATGGATTGAGCTGGCTTCCTTGCATAACCGCCAAGTGTTCCATAGCAAACAATCTATCTATTTCTATATATAGTGCCTGTATGTGATCGCTCATTTGATATAATCCCTCCCTACCACGTTTTTCTTCCCAGGTTATCTGCCTTGCACACAATACAGACCTTGTGGAAAATCGTAGAGACAAACTACCTGTACGGGCATCGTTGCCCATCACTAGTCCCCGTCCCCGACAGGGTCGGTGGCTATGAGAAACAGATTTGCCTACTCTAGGAGTTTTGTAACCACCATCTATTACAGAATGCAACGCCTTTATTCAAAAATAAACTCGCATACCCAAGTTCATGCAAATGCCGAATGACGAGATGCCGAAGTGATCATCATTAGGAAACACAAATCAAAATGCTGCTGATAAGATCGTCCCTTACTCTTCGTACTTCGCAACGTGGGTCTCGATAGCCCTGAAAACAAATTAGTATGTAGCCTAATAAAGAAATATGGGAATACTAACCTTCCGCTGGGGTCGGTCTGCTTCGACCAAGTTGGTGTCCAGCGCATGACAGTCTCAGCACAGGATGGAGGGAAGTGCTCGTCAAACATCATTCTGTACCAGTAGCCCTCCTTGGAATCCGGGATATCAGAGCCCCATTCTGGCTTGGGGTTCTTCATCATCTCGTCGGTCACGTGTAGCTCTGCGTTGTCCTTGAGAGCATCAATCCATCCGTAGCCAACACCGTCAGAGAACTGCTCCTTTTGCCTGTAAAGGATCTTGTCTGGCAGGTATGGGTCCTCGGGGGTGTCGAACGCCTTTCTGAGGATGTACTTCTCGATGCGCTCCTTGGTAATCATCTTCTCCTTAGGATCAATGTTCATCGAAACCTCAAGGAACTCCTTATCCAAAAATGGAACGCGAGCCTCCAATCCCCAGGCAGAGGTAGACTTGTTGGCCCTCAAGCAATCCGAGAGATGGAGGTTCTTAACACGGCGGACAGTCTCGGCCTGGAAAGACTCCTTATCGGGGGCAGCGTGGAAGTAAAGGTATCCTCCGAAGATCTCGTCACTGCCTTCTCCACTTAGAACCATCTTAACTCCCATTGCCTTGATTTTCCTTGCGAGCAAGAACATGGGCGTAGAGGCGCGAATGGTGGTGACGTCGTATGACTCGAGGTGGTAAATGACATCGGACAGGGCATTGAGGCCGTCGTCAATGGTGAAAGTCATATCATGATGCTTTGTTCCCAAGAACTTCGCAACCTCCTTGGCGGCAACAGTATCCGGGGACCCTGGAAGACCGATGGAGAAGGAGTTGAGCTGGGGGAGGTATGTAAGGGTGTTAAGGTTGTTATCATCGTCAATACCAACAAGGCCTTCTCCCTGTTCCTCATCGGCACCCTCCTTTGGCGAGCCAGCTTGGGCATCCTGAACCTGCTTCTTCAGGCGCAGAGTTTCACGCTGGGCAATGGCTGCGACCAAGCTGGAATCAAGGCCACCAGAAAGCAGAACACCGTACGGCACTTCAGCCATGAGACGCTTGCGGACAGACTTCTCAAATGTTTCGCGGAGGACCTTGAGGTCCAATGGAGTGGTAGGAACTCTCTTCTCGTCATACCAGGATGGTTCGAAATAGCGAGTCGTCTTGCCAGTCTTCGAATCAAAGATGTGTCCAGGTGGAAAGGAGATGATCTTGTCGCATACGGGGTGCAGGCACTTCAGCTCCGACGCAAAGTATACCGCTCCTGGTGTCTTGCTGGACCATCCCTGGTAAAAGCTGGTGATGCCGATAGGGTCGCGTGCTGCAATAATTCGGTCTTCCTTCTTGTCGAACAGAACGAAAGAGAACATGCCGTCTAGGTGTTTTGGCGCATCGATACCATGCTCAAGATACTAATACGCATTTAGCTTGGCTTCACCTCAAACAAGTTCCGGTTAACCAACCAAAGGAATGATAACTTCGCAATCGGAGTGTGTCTTGAAGGGGTATGGGGTCTTAAGGGTCTTGCGAACGACCCTGTGGTTGTAAATCTCTCCATTGACGGCCAGGGCGATGCTCTCATCCTCGTTGGTAAGGGGCTGCGCTCCACTCTCTGTAGAATGTAAGCTTTCAGTGTTGATGGTGTTCGAATTCGTGTTTCTTACCAACACCGACGATGCTTAGGCGCTCGTGAGCAAGAACTTGGAACAGTTAGCAATCTGCAAATATGATCCAACTCCCTTAGACTTACTCGTGTTTCCGCCAATGTAGTTTCCGCCTTGAATGCTATGTTAATTGGTGTTTTGTTGTTATCGAATGTTGGTGACTCACTCCAATCTGGTCCACGATGACGGATCCTGCGAAATGTTAACATGCCATTGCCTTCCAAAGAATTTAGATAAAAGCACTTACTGCTTAGCCATCCGCAGAGCGGTAGGCTTGAATTTGGCAACATCCGGGTGTCTGTTTGGGGTGTCAGTGTGGTCATCGATGTCAAATCTGTCCGCAACTTCACAAAATGAGGGGTGGAATTTGCCCCGCCATTTGTGTGACAAGGGAAAAATAATTTTTGGATGACATACTGGTGGCAAGCAAATATTCCACACATCTTGAAAGGATTGTCTCTTGTTTTCCGTGAGGTTATGAGGAGCCAAAAGAGAGGTATGTCACGAAGCAAGAATTTCAAGAAATACCAAGGGTTAAAAGATGGGGTAGAGATAAGTCTATAAATTTTTAGGACAGTCACACTCGCCAACTCGCCAACGGGAGGCGGCCGACAATCGGCGGTTGGCTGTGCCGTCGTTCACGTGTGGAGGCGACGGAAGTAGTCGAGTTTGAGACGTGCCGATCATTCGCTCAATGATTTTCCCGGCCTTGGGCCCTGTCAGCGGTAATATTCGAGTGCCAACTGGACGATCATCTTACCAGGTTACTCTACTCCATACAATAGCATTATAATATTATAATACTCATTATAATGCTCGAGTATTCCAGTCTATTATGATTTTACAGTACCCATTCGTGGAACCTTTGATATGCTTTCTTATGGCGAGTAGCCCAGAACTACGCCGCTCCCTCAACAAGTACAGTCATCGCATTGACAGAAACCAATATGTCTGAAAGAGTCACATTCGCGACGACGGGGCAACCAATTAATTCCCTATCAACTTGGCCAGATAACACTTGGTTTCACCGACTATCTACCATATGCTATCTCCCAAATCGGCTGCAACAACGAAGACGCCCGTCACAAATCTGTCGAATAAGACAACCGTTCTCCGCGAAACCATGCATAACAATCGCTGGTGCTTCCCTCCATGCCAAACCACAAAGATAAGGGCCCGTGAATGATGATGCTTGACATGCTGCCATTTCCCTTCCCCACGACGATGCGACATGCTGCCCAGCGCCTAAACTAGCACTCCAGTCTTATTTGCAAATCCTTAACGCCCATGGAATCCCTTCGGTAAACTACCAGCCCTGACGCCCAAACCCAATCTTAACGTCGTGTCCTGAATTTGTGCATCTACGGCGCAGGGTTCTCGCGAACAATCCTCTTGACTTTTGCCTCATAAGCCACCTTGTCCTTCTTGAACAGGTTGTACGCATCCGCTTGAGCTGGCGACTCGGGGTTTGGATCGTCGAGGAGATCCTGGACACCCAGTAGGATCTGCTTGATTGTGATGGCTGGCTTCCACCCTTCCTCCTCATTCAAAATCGACAAGCACACGGTCCCCGAGGGGTACACATTTGGGTGAAAAAGCGGAGGGGTGAATTTGCCTGGTCTCATTAGCTCAGCCTTGCGCAAGGGAAATGCTCATGCCATACACTTTGGTGGCTTCGTGGGGTATTCTACGCAAAGGTCAGTATAATTATTGACGAGAGGATGCTCGAAGGCGCTCACCATCCGGGAATATAACGGTCATTTTGAAAAGACCGCCTTCCCACAGAGTCTTGTCTTTCCCAGGAATACCGCACTCCCAGTTCTTGAGGTCGAGTAAGCCTTGCGAATTGCGCTGGGGCTTTGCGTAGAAACCGAACGGATGGTCACGTCGCCACTGCTTTCTGAAGGCAAATATTAGCTTCAAATAGTGAATAGTAGTGTTTTGAATCCTTACCTCTCCTCTTGGAGGCGATTCTGACACAAAGCCATCTTGAAGGCTGAAGTTCACCTGAACAGAAGTTCTTGTTCTTAGGATTTCACCAGGCTTGCTTTGAAATGGGGCGTGCGCCTTGTAATCTGGTTGTGGAGGATGTCGAAGGGGTACAGCCCTTATGTGGTTTACGTTGTTGCGTCAATAGATGTTAAATATGACAGAGAAGTTGTGGCGAGTGTATTGCGATTTGGAGATGTGAGTGACAACGGGAAGTCGGCGGAAATTGGTGGCAGCCCCACGAAAGGTAAAATGGGTACGTGCAGCCTTGGTGTTAGCCCCGCGCATCAACAGCCGCGGCCTCTACTCCGTAATTTTAGATTCTGGAAACTTCATGTGTAGTTCACCATAAACCTTTTGCGACTCATCATCTAATTGTATAGTTCACTACAACGATTGCGCAGGCCAGGGCCAGCAAACATCCTATTTTACGAATTCATTCTTATCGAACCCCGCTCTCACAAGCCAGACACCTGAATAAACCGACATTTCGCAGACACACTCTCTGAACATGGCGACAAAAGCGGGGGATATTGACGGCGACGTCAAGACAACCCCAGATACCGTGGAAACCACAGTTCAGGAGACGACTCCAGAAACTACGAACGATGCCAAAGAAGTTACCCCGCCAAATGCAGCTGAGCCCGAATCTTTTGAGGATGCGCCAGACCCAGAGGAGGACGACCTGGACGACCTAGATGGTGCCTACTCTGCCAGCCCAAGACGTTTAGATCACTTGTAACTGACCTGTTTATTCTAGATATGCTGGATGAATTCTCCCCAACCAAGACCGAGTCCACAGCTGCAACTACCGAGGGCCCCAAGACAGAGAAACCCACTGCCGAAGCTGCGTCCGATGAGATGGTTGATCTTAATGGCATGTCGGAGGAAGACTTTGCAAAGCACTTGCAAGCTGATATGGCTAATCTTTTGGGCGGCATAAACGCAAATGTAAGGACACTAGCATATGATTGTCAATGGCTGCGCTAACTATTGCCAGCCAGAACTCGCAGCCCAGTTCGAGGAGATGATGGGCAAGATCGCTGCGGAAGGTGGAGAAGGTCTTGGTGACCTGGGGGCTCCTATCGTTCCCGAGGCAGCTGGGGCTTCGCAGCAGTCTGCGAAATCTGCAGCACCTTCCGCGGCAGAGGAATCTTTCCAAGACACTATTAAGAAGACCATGGAGAAAATCCAGGCCTCAGGGGAGCAGGCTACGGCAGCGGCCAAGGAAGAGGATACTGATGACATCCTAGCTGAGTTGATGAAGCAGATGCAATCTAGCGGTCTCGACGGCGAGGGTGGCGAGGAGGACTTCTCAAAGATGCTACTCGGAATGATGGAGCAATTGACAAACAAGGATATTCTCTACGAGCCCATGAAGGAACTGCACGACAAGTACCCTGACTGGATGGAGAAGAACAAGGCATCTACTAGCAAGGAAGACCTCAAGCGCTTTGAAGAGCAGCAGAAGGTCGTCGCGGAAATAGTTAAGAAGTTCGAAGAGCCGACATACACAGACGCAAGCCCGACCGACAGAGAATATATTGTAGAGCGGATGCAGTCGGTAAGTGGCGACAAGACCTCGGCTTTAACAACTTACTGACAAGCTATAGATGCAAGCCGCTGGCTCGCCCCCGGCGGATCTAGTAGGAGATATGGCTTCGGCACAGGAAGCGTTTGGTGCAGCACCAGACGAAGGGTGCCCTCAACAATGATAAATAAGAGAATCATCCAGCCACATAATAGCACAGTCTTCATATTATCCTGTAGTAGTACTCGAAATTTACAGAAACGCGAATACACTCCCCGGTGGGTATCCTGTCATATCTGTCTCAAACCCAAACCCATGCATGCTATGCCGCCCCAAACACCAATCGCCGATTTGCTTAACTCTTCCGATATATAAGATGGACAAACTTGCTGCTCTAGCTCATGTCCATCATTTCATGGTCCGCCTCTCCCCCACTTCGTACGGGAGGTGACGACAGGTTACCACCAGTTTCATCAAAGCCTATCTCCATGAACAACTGGTCGTACTCGTCGTCGTCGCTACCGTATGGCGTATTATTGTCATCTTGCTGGTTTCTTTGGTTCGGCGGTGGATCCCAGGACTCCGCATCAAGCATCGATAACATAGCCTCCATCTCGGCGTCTTCCTGCTGTGCAACCTCGTCCACCATTTCTTCGTCTTGAGAGGGATTGAACTTCCCAATCTCAGCCAATTGGGCCTCGTCCAAGTCCTCCTCTTCCTCTTCGACGCCAGCCCAGGCTTGAGCATCTCTTGCTCGCCTCTCTTCCCGTCGCCTCTGCTCTGCAATCCAGATAGTCCGCATAATCTATAACAAGAAGGTTAGTTTTCAATTTGCGTAACATGTATTTCTCAAAGAATGCTCGTACCTCATCATCGCCACCCCTCTGCTCCCATCTCTTGTCTTCACTGTCCTGCCTCACGCGCCGTAAGAACAGCTTCCGTCGTGTTTCCCGCCCATTGTCATTGTCATTCCTGTGAATCAAGGGGTTCTTCTTTGTCTGTCGCGCGGAATATGCACTCTCGTTACTCCGCTCCGTCTGGTTCGTCTGTGGCGGCGTTAGGCTTGCCATGTCGAAGCTGAAGATGTCATCGCGATTGGGTGACGCGCGTAAGGGCGAGGATGAAAGCGGTGATGGTGTTACTGGTGCATAGTGTGTCGGCTGGAATGCGTGGTGAGAAGTAGGAGGGAGTGTGGAGAACATCTTGGTTGCGATATGTTCTTGGTGATGGATGTGATGTGAGGGTCGATAACGCGGTCATGATTGTACCAAGTAGACGCGTTCCCGCGTAAAGTGTGGGGTACATACAAACTAGTATAAAACTGTCACGTGATATTGACCGGGTCAGTCATGTAATGCCTGAAGCAAAGATACTTCCTCTAAACCTCTGGGGTAGTTCTAGACTTATAATTTTAGAATTCTAGACTCGAAGATCACTGTAAAGGAAATATAGCCACCTCGGGGTAAGAAAGTTGACTGATGTACTGTACAGCCCAGTGCTGTAAAAACTGCGGCCGATTGGGGTTCAAATATATTTATGCATGTGTAAGACATGGCTCTCCAAGGTCACAGACGTACTACGGATGCATCGGACTTCAGTTTGTCAGGTTTTGAAAACAATTGCATTGAATAGTTAGGGTTCGTTCGGCCTCTCTTAGCTTGCCATTCCAATGGCGGAGTAACGAGTAAGCGGGGCTTCAGCATTCCATCCGACTTCAACCAAGTCTCAGCACCAGTTCTCTCGTCTTTTCCCAAGCACCAGGATCCAGAGCACAATGTAAAACGGTCCATTTACAAATCGAGCGGTCGTGCCAGGAGTCATAGCTGCGCCCTATGAATGTCCATAGCTTTCGAATCGGCATGCCGAAGTCTTCACAGTGCATTCAGGGAAATCACTTGTGGAACTTGGAACCGATATGTCATGTAAGCGTTCTCATTCTATAGAGGCCGCCCGTCCAGCCAGATATTGCACCGTGGGACAAAAAACCGGGGCCATGCAAGGTAAGTACAGACAGAGACATCAGGAAATCGCTTAGTCGAAAAGACCGAAGCCCATGTCCTCGTCGGACTCCTCCTTCTCTGTAAATTCATTAGCTGAGTTCGAAAACAAGCGGAAACTTGGGATTTCGTACCCTCCTCCTTCTCCTCAGCAGGGGCATCCTCAGTTGCCGCGGCAGCACCGCCGGCAGCAGCACCTCCGGCTGCGGGTGCTCCACCGCCCGAACCGACGTTCAGGAGCAGGTCCTTAACATCCTTTCCCTCAAGAGCCTAGTCGGTCATGTCAGTTCATATTGCTCCCCCTCGTACGTATAGATTGCTGGTGTGCGCACCTTGGCGAACAGAGAAGTCCAGATTGGCTCAACATCGAGAACCTTGGCGGCGGTGATCAGAGTTTGAAGCTTCTCGGCCTTTAGAAGATGTTAGTTGTTGTCCTTTTCCCATTTTGCGCTTCATTTCGCGTCCAGACAGGGTCGGTGGGATCATACAGTGATATCGACACCATCATCGGCGAGGATCAAAGCGGCGTAGGAGGTTGCGAGCTCGGCGTTCGACATTGTGAAGGTCTGCGACTGCTGGAATTAGAATATATCTCAGAGATGAAACCGAATGGGTCGTGGCACTCACTGACAGAATGTTATTTTGTCGATGTTCGGATGCGAGTGACAGGTTTATCTTTACTGCGCGTTTCGCTTCAAGATCTGAAATCTGTGCGGCGAATGCCCTAATCAGTGATCCACATCTGGGAAGACACGTTGATTGGCTATAAAGCCGAGCGCTTGGACCATTGTGCGCTTGGCCGATTGCGATATAGCGCCGATATTTGACTATTCCCCGCTCACCCCCACCCTCCAGTGATCAGGAAGCGTCACTCCGGACATGCTGCAACACTGAATCGAATTTAGCTTGACAATTAATCTGAGTTACAAATCCCATCCTCACATACCGATACTACGCATACATCCCACGGACATCCATGCACCGCCAGCATGGCCGACACTCCGGTACTGAACATACCGACGGATCCGCGAGAGCAGCCGATTCTCGATGAATTAATGTTGATACGAGCCGATTTGGATCTATTGAAGAAGGACCGAACTACATATATCAAGTCTTCGACAGTTGTGCCTCTGTATGATAAGATTGTGGAACAAGTACAAAAATTGAATGCTGTCCGAGAAGACCGGCCTCGTGAGCAGAATAGAGGTATGTTGATTTGCATTTCGTCATAGGTGCCTGAAGGCAGTACTGACTGTGTTTCTTAGTCGACCGAGTTCTCGATGGCTGCTTCCAGTTATTATCCTTATTCTTTATGACTATTGGGAAAAACAACGAGGCGCCGGCAGCATACGCCTTGACATCCACCATCAAGAGGCTGCTTGATCACCTCACCGAAACCAAACTCTACTCCGCGAAAGATCTCGACCATGTTTCGCAAACTCTCGAATCCCTCGATCATATAATCCAGAATTCTGAGGGCGCCCATTCTGACCGCTTAGTTACTTTACTCGCAAACCGAACGGCGCTCTGTCGAGAAGCATGTAACAGCCTTCAAGAGAGGCTCAAGCGCCTCGACCCGGGTTTGGCTGAGATACACCAAAAATGTATTTCCATCCTGCGCTGCATCTCGCTCGCCAATACCAAATCTAAGTTCTCGGTCTCAGAAGTAAAGAAGTTTAAGGGACAGTTGGAAGAGATTAAGGCACAACAGGTTGATGGGCATTTCGTCATTACACCAAACGAGATTCCAGCAGGAGACGCAGAGGTCAACGAACTTCTCACGCGCATTCTAGAATGGGCAGACATTGTTATGGATCATAAGGGCGAGATGCCAGATAACTTCAAGCCAACCTACGATATCTTAGTCAATATTCGAAACGAATTGGAGAAGCTCTCTTTGACCCAAGCTTGGTCATTGCGAGAGACCGACCTCTACGACTACCAACGCCAACTAGATCGGATTGACGAAGCACGGGTCGATGGCAACTTCCTCGATAGTGAAGGCAAACCAGCAGAGTTATATGTGCAGCGAACGTTACTGTACCTGATCCGCAGGAGTTATGGTTACATATATTATCTAATGGTGTCTTCGGAGCCGGTCTCGGAAGCTCTACAACCTATATACAATCAACTGCAAACACTTCGACGATGTTTGGTTGAAGTTAGGGAGATGGGAGGCGTGAGCTCTCCTCGAGAACTGTATCCGTACAGTATGAAGGTAAACCGACCCACTCCAGCTTCTTATCGATCATATGCTGACTCCATCTAGTTAAACTCTATTGATAACATGAAGGTTGATGGGAAGTTCACTATCAACGGTGATATCCCAGAGGGCCAAGCTAGTGTCAACGAACTCCTGGCCGAATGCTTTGATATTGCTTATGAATTGCGAATTGCTGCCGAGTCGGAGGAAAGCGCATGAGATGTGACACCCTGGGGGTACTATTTTGGTTTTGGTTTAAGGGCTATTTAGACGGGTAGGATTGTATCAAAGGGTCGGTGAAGGTTTGGAAGCAAGCCTATATATGTATTGCCAAGCATACTCGATAGTTGCAACCCTGTAATTCTCAAATTCACATACGTTTGTTCTTAAAATGCAGGTTGTAATTTGGCTCTAGACCCTGCTCTTCGGGTAAATGTTATGTACTTGGCTGGTGCGATATTTGTGAATGCTTCATTTCATAATAGGTAGCAACGCCTCTATAATTGTTTTCTTGTTTACTCCTATAAATGATGACATCCGACTATGCCCATCGTTGTGTTGAATGGTTCATGGGTTGGGGTGGTCCATGCATGGTCAGCCTGAGGTTGTTCCCTCAATAGCAACAACTAGCGAGTGCTAGCAACGGGCGACATCCAAGCTTGAATGACTTTAGACTTCAACCTAACAAAAACCCGCACCACCAACACCGTTGTCCTCCATCTACGAGACTTCATAGTTCTTCTTCGACTTACGCCTTCGGCCCCTACGTGTTCCATAGTCGGGGTCTCTGGTGTACCCTCCAAGCTTCTGGAAGAGTTACGATCGGTGCAGCGATCATGAACATTTTGCTGCAGCAACATCCGACTTTCTTTCCCCATCACCACAACTCACCGAGAGGATCTCCGTCAATATCACGTATGTACCCTTACCCTTTGAACCTATTCCAACACTGCAGCAGTGGCTAACGACCGTCATCGACCTGTAGCCGCCCACCTCTCTCCCAGAATGTCTGCCCGCAAGCGAAAAGCCGACGATGACCTAGATCCTCGATCTCTCGATGAAGACATGTCTGTCTCTCCTCTTTCGTCGCCCGCAATATCATCACGCCACATCGCTCGTCCATCGAAGAAGATCAGAAACAACGAAGTCATAGGCCGACCACTCGCATTACCTCGCCTCCTCGAAACCCTCGATGCGGACTCGCTGAGGAACGTCTTGCAAACAATATGTGAACACCACCCTGAAATCGGACAGGAAGTCGTCACATCAGCACCACGGCCATCTGTTGCCTCTACTATAGGCGTCCTCGAGCAATACCAGGAGAGGCTACGACAGGCCTTTCCGTTCGGTGGCAATACAGGAAACGATTACGCATATAACCGCGTTCGGGTCCAACTTAACCAACTGATTGATGCCATCACCGATTTCGTACCCCACTACCTCCCTCCAAACGAAACACAAGTCACGACATCTCTAGACTTTCTCGACAGCGTCACTAACATAGTCCACCAACTACCCGACTGGGAAAGCTCGAGCCACACCCACCACAAAGATAACGCATACGACGAGATCTCACGGGCCTGGGCACGAGTCATAAGCGAAGCAAGCAAACGCGGAGGAGGGATCCAACTGCATAATGGAGAGTGGGATCAGAAGCTCCAAAAACACAATGCCATGAGTGGCGGGCGGATGCAGGCAGCTGTCAACGCACTCGGCTCTAATCTATACTGTGGCGGAGCGGGCGGACCCTCGAACTCGAACATGAATTCAAACAACGATCCGAATTCGATCCGGAACCAGCTCTTCTCAGGCACATATGGCACCAACCTTCCGGTGCGTGTGGGACCTTGGTAAACCAATAAACTGGCACACGGCTCACTTCTCACCAGTGACTAAGGTAGACACGACACGCGGGGGATTCGGTTATATACGGGAGGAAAGGAGAACAGGGAGGAGCAACTGGGCTCTTTGCATGCATTTTTTGGGCCGCGACTTTGATTACGGGGTGGTGTTTATTAATTTGATGCTGAGGCATCTCACGACGTTAACGTTACGAATTCATTTGAGAGAGCAGAGCACCGAGTGGGGATTTTTTATTCTGCATTTTCAGGAACGGTGATTGATTTTCAGTACTTGGTCGCGGGCGTTCAGTCTATCGTCGTCGGCGTTTCGAGGGTTGTGGGCTACGTTGTGGTAGGCGCCGTTTGCAATTGGAGTATCACATGCGCTTGTTGGGAGGGTTGGCGCTATGGTTGAGGGCAAGGGTTGTTATGGAGGAAGGCCCAGCGCTGGAGTCGTCCCATATGGGCGAATCTTTTATAGCGAGAATAGAAGACATATTACAGGAAGATGTGACGATAGTTTCCTGTGATGCGATGCTTACCTGTGAAGAACCAGCCTATTGCAGCATACTGTAGTGTCAGAAACCCCATGACAGCGATTGTCTCACCGCCTTTTGCCACCCACGATGACATACAGGATGCTATCTACGGATGCTGCTCACTTTCCAGTACAGATGTCATTGGTTTCAGAGAACTATGGATATTCCGCCCATCCGCAGTGGCCCCAGAGGTAAATAGTCGATAATATCGCATTATCGTGCCATGTGCTGGGTTGTGCTGGTTGTGTCACCTGCCGAGGTGGCAAGGCTGACGAGGCTGACGTGGTCGAGATCAGGAGGGGTAGACATTGGCTGTGTTTATGTCCAGCATATTTGGAGAGTTAAGTCAATGCGATGGCCTCAAAAGTGTTTTAACTCAAGATAGTGAAAAGGATGACAGTATCTACACTCGTACCGAATAATACAGAATCAATCAAGAATTACGAGAGGCCTTCTACATATCCAGTGATATCCAGTGTTTACAGCACCACACGTCGTACAACACATCGCCAACACCAACCTTAATCCCACCACTCCCGCTTTGTCAGCCTCACCCCCACCAAACGCCAAGCCCCTCCACGACCTCTCCGATAACCGCCCCCCCTCCAATCCATTCCCCCTCACCCACCACCCCCAGCAATGCCACCCGCGCGTCTCCCACAGCTAACTCTCAAAACGCTGCCCAGTCTCGCCAGCACGATTGCCCCCCTCAGACCCTCGCTGCCGAAATCGAAATCCCACCAGCTTAGAGCTATGGCGTCTGCTGCGGCACCTAAGTGTGATTGGTTGGTTATTGTGCCTGATCAGCCGGGGAAGCTGGAGGCGAGGATGGCGGTTAGGAGGTGCGTTTTGCTTGTCTGAACCTGTGATTTTTGAGGGGATGAGGGGTTAATGGGGGGATAGTGATCATTTGAAGAATGTTACGCCAAAGGTTGAGGAGGGGTTTTGGAAGGTGGGGGGTAAGTTTATTTCAGCTTTGTCAATTCTTTCCCACTTTACCCGTTGTCTGTCATAGCAGTTTTGGGGGGGGTTTGATCCGGATGCTTCATGTTTTACCCTAATCACGGGTTAAGTTTCCATACTAACGATGCCGCAGGCGCTACGCTCGATGAGCCCCCGAAAGATGGAGAGGCCCTGAAAATTAACGGATCCTGCTTCATCGCATATGCCACTACGAAGGAAGAGGTGATGGTGGAGCTCAGGAACGATGTCTATGCGAAGGGAGAGGTTTGGGATTTTGAAAAGGTATGTAGCACGTGAGGAAGCCAGGAGCATGCTGACTCTGTAGATTCAAATTATGCCTTTCAAGCCAGCTTTCATCAAGCCGTAAAGCTGAGAGCCGAAACGGATGTAGTGTGGTGGAGATCAGGGGCCAAGACGGCAGAGATGGAATTGCTGGTCCATATTAAACCCCAAGGTAGAAAATATCTTGGAAAAGCTTGTAACTACCTCATGTGCAATGGACCTTTAATATCTCTGTATCATTTAATGTCTCAGTACTAGACAATACCACGTCTACTGTTTCGCCAATTTGTTCCCCGAATCACCATATAATATTCTAAGAACTCGTAGCTTTAAATTTATTTCAAATTTCGGGATAAATAATCCCACTTCATGCCAACATCCTATAATCTACATATATGCACTACCCAATCTTCGATATCGATATCAAACTTGAGCATAGCGCTCCAAGAACAAACAAAAACACATCTAATGCCCCCTTTTTACTTCAAAATAAACCACCCCTCTAAGCAGACTTCTCAGCGGCAGCCTTAGCCAAAAGGTTCAACGCACTGCCAGCGATAACGAAGCTAGCCTGATCAGGGCTGAAAGTGTGCTTCGTCTCAATCATAAACTCCTTTCCACTGGGCTTGGTAACCTTGAGGCTAACCTCACCCTCACCTCCATTCTTCAACATCTCGTACAAACCCACGGTCTCGACCTCGTCACACGCATCAATGGCATCGTAGTCCGCCTCGTTCGCAAAAGTCAACGGCACAACACCCTGCTTCTTTAGGTTGGTCTCGTGGATACGCGCGAAGCTCTTAGAGAGGATGACACGGCCACCGAGATAGCGCGGCTGCAGGGCAGCGTGCTCGCGTGCGGAGCCCTCACCGTAGTTGCTCTCAGCGACGACGAGCCACTCAACGCCCTGGCTCCTCCACCTCTCAGCAAGCTCTGGGATACCGCTGGTGGAACCGTCGACGTCGTAGGCAACGTTGACCTCGCCGGTCGCCTTGTTGACGGCGGTGATGAGGGTGTTGGCGGAGATGTTGGGGAGATGGCCCTTGTACTTCAGCCACGGGCCAGCCGCGGAGATCGTGTCGGTGGTGCACTTGCCGGTGACCTTGTAGAGGACGCGGAGGCCCTTGAGGTTGCCCTCGGGGAAAGGTGCGAAGGGCTCGAGGAGGGCAAGGCGGTCGGACTTGGGGGATACGACGACTGGGGTCTCTGGGCTGGGTGCGCCGGTGATGGGCTGGAAGTCGGGGTTTCCGTCCTCGAAACCGGACTGTGGGAGCTCGGAGCCAGAGGGAGCGGAGAACTTGAATTCTGTGCCGGAGGGGGTGGTGATGGAGTCGGTGAGGGGGTTGAAGGATGTGGACCCGCCGTAAGCCATCGCGGTGACGATCTCAGGAGATGCGAGGAAGTTCATGGTGTCTGGGTTTCCATCGTTGCGGCCGCGGAAATTGCGGTTGTAGGAGGTGAAGATGGCGTTCTGCTCGCCCTTTGTGGGAAGTGGAACCTCCTCAGTGGCGGTACGCTTCCACTGTCCGATACAAGGTCCGCATGCATTGGCAAGAATAACACCGCCAGATTCCTCGAAGGTAGAGAGAGTGGAGTCACGCTCAAGAGTGGCGCGAATCTGCTCAGATCCGGGAGTGATGAAGAATGGGACGCTGGGGGTGAGACCCGCTGCTGCGGCCTGCTTGACGAGATCCTCAGCGCGGGTCATGTCTTCGTATGAAGAGTTTGTGCACGACCCGATGAGACCTGCCGAGACCTTCTTGGGCCAGCCGTTCGCATCGGAAGTGGCAGCGAATTGCGAGATAGGGGTTGAAAGGTCGGGTGTGAAGGGACCGTTCACATATGGCTCCAGCTCGGAAAGGTTGATTGTAATGAGTTGGTCGTAGTTGGCATTCGCATCAGGGGACAGTAGGTTGCGAGCTGATGGGAACGAGGCGATCATCCTTGCTTGGCGGGCAATGGAAGCTCGGTGAGTCGATTCGAGATATGGCACCATTCGCTGGGAGAAGGGGAAGAGGGAAGTTGTCGCTCCAACCTCGGCACCCATGTTACAGATGGTAGCCATTCCCGTGCAGCTTAGCGTATCAACGCCTGGGCCGTGGTACTCGATGATGAATCCAGTTCCACCACGGACAGTAAGCTTGCCAGCCAGGTGCATGATGACGTCCTTTGGCGACGCCCAGCCACTGAGCTGGCCTTCCAGGCGCACGCCGAGAACCTTTGGTGCCTTCAACTCCCAAGGCGCGTCAACAAGCGCATCCACAGCGTCGGCACCACCCACACCAATTGCGATTGCTCCAAGTCCACCACCGTTTGGTGTGTGGCTGTCAGTCCCGAGCATCATAAGGCCAGGGGCCGCGTAGTTTTCCAACACAGTCTGGTGAATGATACCGGCTCCGGGTGGCCAGAACTCAATACCGTACTTCTTTGACGCCGACTCCAAAAAGTCGAAGACCTCCTTGTTGCCCTTGATCGACTCTGGCAGATCCACATCGGCTCCCCTCTGTCCCACAATCATATGGTCGCAGTGGATACTTGCTGGGACAGCAGTGGAAGGCAGCTTGCAGGTCATGAATTGCAGAAGTGCCATCTGAGCAGACGCATCTTGCATAGCGACTCTGTCAGGCTTCAACTTAAGGTTGGCATTGCCGCGAATGTTTAGGCCATTGTCGGTTCCTGTAAGGAGGGACTCTTCCGGGTTGTCGAGATGGGAGTACAGGATCTTCTCCGACAGTGTGAGGGCCCGCTCTGCCCCAAGAACACGGCGTACCTCAGCCAGTCTCTTCAGAAGCTTAGGGTATGGCGGTGTTCGCGACGAAACATCGGGTTCTTGGGAGGTCGCATTGTTGACAGACGCAAAGCCGCGGGAGAACTGGGTACGGGACAATCGTGGGGGGCAAGACACCTGTGGATTGGTTAGGTCAAAGGTTCTACTGCCAATTGTGAAGGATATATGTGACTTACCCGCAGGGCAGACCTGCTGCTCTGCAATAGCCGGCCAGAGGTCATGGTGGTGATATGAATTCTGTGGAGGATTGAATGGCGAAGCAACAGATTGAACGCTGCGGTCTCGGCGCTCCTCAGAACTTTTTCCGGGGCAGCAGGGGACGATCCTGACGGCCGTTTAAGCTTTAATGGTCAGGGCCTTTGCTGCGGCGTTGATTGGTTGAAAATGTTGCCTTACATCGTGCACAGACCAACTGAAATTGAAGGTACGCAACAGTGTACCTTCTGTTGAAGCTTCCACAGATTTAAATTCACCAACTGTCACGGAAGTCATATTCACAACGTGTAATCACTGAACTTCAAACTTGAAGGTACGTTTGCTAGAGTTCATTTGTCTTTGCTTCCGGTTGCTTGGTATGTAACTTCAGAGCGTGCATTTACCCAGACCAAACTTGGCAATGCAGCTGTTGTTCTTGTCTTGTTCTCATATTCTGTGTTTACTTCTGCGTCTCCCAACCTTGAGTATCGACGCGATAGCGAGTAGCCCTCACAACACTTGTGGTTAAGGGACCTCCCTCTGCTGCTTGCAACCTGATCGAGCTAAATCACCTCTACTTTTCTTTTCTTTTCGTCGATATTTTGGTTTTCTGTGTATCTTCAAGCACCCTCCACGAAGGTAGAGGCACCCGTTGACGTGTCGGACCAGCAGACGCCAATCACCCTACACTTTCGACTAAACGCATAACTTGAAGCCTACACACTGTGCAAATAAATCTGCGGACCCAAGAGAAACCTCGACATCATGGAGGGGAATTCACTTGAGCCCCCAGGTGGCTCAAGCTATGGCGACAACCCTCCTCAGTTCCTTTTGGATGCAATGATGGTATGATTAAGTGTCCCTCCAAACTCACCATACACATACTGATATTTTCTGAATCTAGGAAGAACTTGGTATTGGCAGAATCAATGACCTTTCCTTGGAAGACAACCCCAAGGATAGAAAAAATGCCAATACCGCCGTCGTGCCTACCCTGGCGAAACCCCCCACAAAGGAGATCAAGAAGATTACCAGTAAATATGGAAATGAAATCAACTTGTGGAAATGTAAGACAATTTTCAGGCCACATGCCACATGTCAAGTCTGGCAACTGACATGGTGGAATAGCTTTCAAACCCGATGATGTTGACCAAGATGCTCTCTTGTTGGATGACCTGGGAAGCGGCCAGTCACATCGCCTCCGCATGCAAGCAAGTCTTGCTGGATCTTCAACCCGAGGTGGGAACGATTCGAGAAGCACCCAGGGCAGTCATTATGGTGGCAGTAACACCAGTGGTACTTCAAGGGTTGGAGGACTTTCTGGACAGAGGTGATACTTCCCTTGACAACCTCAACTTTACGTTACTGACTTTAAATATAGCAACCGAAGAAACAGAGTCCCCATTGAGGAAATTGCCAACCTACTCCGATACTCAGATCCGTTGTCGGTTATTCGTGGTGGACGAGGTGGTGGAAGAGGCGGCACCAATGGCCATGTTGGTGTAACTCATGCCCATATGGTTCAAGGTTTCAACAATAGTCCACAAGCCAAAAATGTTTCTTCTGGACATTCGAAACAACAGCAAAAAGCCACGCCAAGGAGACCGCCGCAGCAGAGGCCGATACAGCGCAACTCTTCCCCATTGTTATCCTTGGCAACCCCAGAGTCCTTTTTCCCAAGTGCTAAAAGAGTTGAGAATACCCAACCTCAACCAACCACCGGACAAACAGCTACTAGACAACTAGCTGCCGGACAGCCAACCACAAAACAACCAGCCAGTGGGCAAACAAGTACCAGACAACCAGCCACTAAACCGCCACCAGTCACAAAACCACCTGCCATTAAACCACCAGCCGCTAAACCACCGGTCACTAGACAGCCAGCCGCCGAACAACCAGCAACCGGACCGGTGGCTCCGAGCTCAAAGCCCAACAAAACTCCTCACATCAATTCAAACCCAGAGGTGCCCAAGAACAATGTACCTGATAATATTGGGGCCATCTCTAGCAGAGATAGTGATGAGGACCTTATCTTTTGTGATCTTATCTCCTTTGATAATGACGGCTGGGTGTCCACATCCACCGAAGCCATAGTGGAAGAGCCCCCCTCACGCTATATGCAAGAAATGTGGACGCTGGAAGAGAACGCAAACGCAGTCTTCGACATAATTGTGGAAGTCACAAGGAAAGGAATGGCCAAGGAGAAACAAGAGAGGGCAGTTCTCGTGGAAACCATTGCCAATGGTGTGGTCCCAGATGGTAGGGGGATGTCCTCGTCCGTGTATGCTTCGGACGAGCCACCCGTGACCAAAGAATCCATTAACACATACTGGCAGACTCAAGGCCCCTCTTTCCGAAAGGGTCTTGAAAATGAGTCTATTCGCTTGATACTTGAAGGCGCCGCTGCCGAGATAGTCAGGCGGGATGCACCTACTTCAAGTGATTTAGGCCAGCAGGATGTATCAGGAAATGTCTCCGAAGCCGACCAACTGACTCTTGAGGAGTGTCTCGAGCAGATTGCATCAGAGAGTTCTCCTGAAGGCTCTCTGTCAAATCCCGAGGCGGTTCCCAAGCAAACAGAGCAGGTTGACATCTTTGACCGTGTGACCAGTGAACCCCATACTTACTCAGAATTCGTTGAAAGTATCTCTGGTAGTGAAGAGGCTGTGAGAGAGCCGAATACGCCAGAAATTCCCTTTTTACAATACGATACCTCCAAGCTATTGCAGCTCAGAGGCAGAGCTTTGACGGTGGACAAAAGCGCTTTCCCTGACGAGATCCGCCAATTTGTTGTCAAGGATACCAATGAGTTGCCGCAGAAACCAAAGGTTATCAAGGTACTCGGAGGACTGGCAGACTCAAAATGGGCCAGTCCTACTAAGACTAACAACGAAAATGTTGCCCCCAGCAGGATCAATGCTGTTCCGAGCAAAGTAAATGATTTTCCCAGCAAGGTCAATTCTGCTCCAACCAAAGTCAATGCAGTCCCCAGCATAGTCAATTCTGCTCCAAGCAAAGCCAATGCAGTTCCCAGCATAGTCAATTCTGTCCCCAGCAAAGTCAATTTGGACCCCAGCAAGGCCAATTTTGTCTCCAGCAAGACCGCTCAGTATGGTGGCACGGGCAGCAGCTCATCTAATTTCCTTTTGGAAGAGACCCAGCCTACTAAGGCAATGAGCGGACTGGCAGCTTCAAAATGGTCAGACGAGCCAAAAGCATCTGATACTTACACTCCACTAGACCTTGTTTCAGCCATTTCGAGTGCCACAGTGCCCGCCCGTTCCCACCGTTTGGGCCTGAATGACTCCATGTGGGCTGATACTCCTCCAAGCAAGGGGTCACTGACTCGCCCTACAATTAACAAAGAGGTTGTTGGTAGGGTCATCAACCCCCAACTGACTAATTCAAACAGAGAGCGTCGAAAGAAGTCAATCCACATCATCACTGAGGCGACCAAGAGGAGGATTGCTGTGCTCGAGAAAGAGGCAGCTGAAAATGAAGCTGCGCTTGCTAACAATTCCACTACTGACTTTGACTGATGGCGGGTTGCAAAATAGTGCCTAAAGATCGAGAGCGTTACTTGGGAGATTGAGAATAAAGAGAAGGGCGACAGTGGCCTAATGCATGTATGTGAGGCGGGCAACACTTTCAGTGCTCAACAAGTCGAGTGAAAGCTAGCCAAGACAGCGAGAAACTAAAAATGCTGAAGAAGAAGAAGAAGGAAGGTTTAGATTTTGACCCAATGAAGTTCATTCTCGCCCGTAACTCGCCCTATTTGGGGTATGATGGAGTTTTTTGATGTGGATGTAACTATGCCAGAGCAATTAATGCGGCTCGAAGAGTACGTATGAACAATCGTGAGACATCTTGCTTCACGAGATCATAAGCCAAGGCACACTAGAGCCATTTTTCTGTCTTGCAAGCTTTCATTGAATTAAATTAAATATTAAACGAGGGAAGGGTATATAAAAAGCGCCTAGAAAACCTTAAAAATGAACCCTCTTTCTACCGCTAATCGCCATGCCACCTCCGACTTCCTGTAAACTACCAAATTTAGTATCGCCCGCTCATACCGCTGTCCTCGCCAAATGTGCCCATGCCCCAGCTTGCGCCTCCGGGTATCCCCGGTCTTTTCCCGTCCCACCATCGCCAAAGCGCCACGTCCGTCGGGGGCCTTCATATTCCTCGTGCTGAGAGAGATGTAGCTCGCCTTCAATCACCATTGGTACCATGTATGTTGCGTTGAATTCTCCGAAGATCTTTTGTAGAGGCAAATCATCACGGTTCAGCCCAGCAGGGTTGGTCTTCCACGGTTGGTTTTGGTGTTTGCCCCACGTCGGGTCCACGTCGAGCCGGCTGAGTACTCCGCCGAACTGTCCCTTTCTGCCTCCTCTTGCGGCTATCTTTGCTTGGATCGTTATGTACGCTTGTTCGTCGGTGCGCAGGTCAAATAGGGTACTTGACATGAACCCCTCGTCAGAATCGCGGTATTTTGAGAGCATGTCGTAGAAGTCAAGTGAGTCAGCGTCGGTGCCAAGAGAATTCTTGGAACGCCTAGCTTGCACCGAATTCGGGTTCAGGGTCGGTTCGATTGAATCGAGGCTCGCTCCTATAAATGGTACGGATGGTTGAAACTTCACAATCCCATTATCTGTGAAGTCTCGGCTGTTCGAAAAGATCACTGGGGTTTGTGCTGGCTGCTGTAAAGTAGTATCGGTAAGAGACGTTGACTCCGGCGTAGAGGGAACATTTGGCGCCTTGCATGGCATGGATGAAGATTTTGTAAGCTGGCCACTTCTGCCCTCGTACGTGTCCTCAGGACTCCGGTCTGTACTATATGTTGATACATTGTCTGCAGCATGCTCGGGTGCAAAAATAGTGTCGTCGTCATCTGACACAGAAAGAACGTCGCTCTCTAATGGAGCACGGGATTCCTCTGGTACAGGAGAACTCTCGGGTGCAGAAAGAGGGACATCGTCGTCTGTTAGAGATTGAACGCCGCCGTCTAATGGGGCGAGGGACTCTTCTTGGGTAGGAGAGCGCTCCGGCACAGAAAGAGGGCTCCCTGGTACGGGGATAGCCGCCCCCAGTAAAGGTGGATTGCCAGCGCTCTTGTCGGCCACATCTCTCGGTTTTGGAAGAGGTATGCTGCCATCCGATGCAGGAAGAGAGGAGCCCACTGGTACGGGAAGAACCGGCCCCGGTAAAGGTGGATTGCCAGCGCCCTTGTCGGCCACATCTCTCGGCTGTGGAAGAGGTATTCCGCCATCCGAAGAACTTGGTTTCGAATGCAGTATCTGGATATCTGGCGAAATCGACTCGGCGGCCTCTGAGTTTCTAGCTTTGCGCGATCTTGTTACTATAGATATTGGAGGCACAATTCCCGTTTTCCTTGCGTCTTTGCTCGGCGAAACGACCACACTTTCGGCTCTGGTTGATAGCTGCGACGCATTTTCCACGGGGTCGGATGATATAAGTACTTCCTGGCGGCCTATAGTCCCTGGCTTGGACCTCTGGCCTGTAAAATCTCCCTCAGCACTTCCCGTAGGAACCCCTCCGATCTTTTGCGATTTCGGGTTTCTCCATTTCTCAATCTCGTCCGCAGCGACTTTCCGTTTCTTTCCCCTGTCATTGGGCTCCGTCATAGGCGGCGGCGGCGAAAATATCTGACGTTTTATCGTATCAATGCCGCTACCGCTCTGACTGCTGGCTTCGGATTTTGGCGTCCAGAGGCCACTTTCGGATTTGTACGATTTGAGCCTCCTCGCCTTTAATTTGGTTGTCGCTTTCTTTGCTGCTTGTATGCAGGAGGTACACACTTTATCCGAACTGTCCTCCTGCAGGATGGGTTTATTACAAGTGCTGACAATGCACCTTGTTTCGTTGAGTGGCTCGTCGTCAGAGTTAGCCGATGGATTTTTCCCGGTAGCCACCATTGTATACCCCGTCCTGGTAGGGCCTACAAAGAAATTTTAGGCGGGCTGGTTGACTGGTGGCCGCCTGATCGGCAGTGCCTGGGGCAGGTTCCCCTGGTGTCCAAAAGCGTGGGGTAGGCGTCAATATTCACTTCCATGACCTGGTGGTGCTTACAAGCGCCTGATATTCCCGCTGCGGCGCCGAGTCCTGTACAGATGAAGTGGTCTCGGTTGCTTATTAAATTAGCAAGGTGAGCCCGAAGGAGTTCGTATAAATAAGGAGATTAGGAGGTTGGGTTGTTCGGCCGTCACATCTCAGATGCATGTCACACCAGTCATATACCAATATATACGTGCCGGGAGTTCAATCTGATGGCAAATATTTGAAATTGAATACCAATAATACAGTCGAATCGATCGGGGAGAAGGAAATGCAGCCTTGCCAGCAACAAGCGACTTACAATCCGTGATAGGCTGTATGTGGCAATACAACGTTTGAATCCGACTGCCTAAGGAGGTACTAGAAGAAACATTAGCAGTGATTCTCGCAGGTAGTATTGGAAAACAATTGCAATTAGTGCTATTTCAGGTCTTTTCAGTTATTATAGTCAGCATTCTGCGAGTTCAGCGGCTTCGAACCCGTTCAACACCCAGGCAACAACCTCGGATCATCGCAACAAAGTCATGCTGGCCTAACAGCGGCTATAGTTTGACCACACCCACTTTACACCTTGCCTTTGGCTCTAAATCACCTGTTTGCAGATAGAGAGCTCCTGAAATTAGTCACTTTGATGTATCCTTCGACTTCACTATGCATTCACTAACTTCTGTGAAACATAGTCTTGCCTTTGTCCAAGGACGCGCCTAGCCAGCATAGATGCAATGTTGTGACGGTCCTCAGCCTTATGTCCACCTGATGTTGAAGGTAGTCGAAACCAGAAGAACTCTTTGCAGTCTGACCTTTTACCAGGTTGGTCATCACAAATAGCAGTTAACGGCAAGATGAACAATAAAATAAAATGCTGCACATACCGTATAATCCTGTGGTTTATCGTTTCTACTATGCCAAGACACAGGGCCAGGTAAGGCTGGCAATAACCATCTGTTTTGGTGGTCCCAATGCCTGTAATGGTATCGATGTCCAGTTTGCCAGTGACTGGCTATGATCAAAATGTACAGTTTATTCTGTCATGAAGCAGCTGGGTCGAATAATTAGGAAATGTCTGAAATTCTCAACAAAGGGGCTGTGGTTGGTCGTTTGACGTTGGGGTCTGTGATATCAGGTGCTTCGCTACTTCGCTATGCATGAAATAAAACAACTAAATCAGACGCTGTTATAACAAAAACAAAAAAACAAAACAAAAAATATCAGGGGCCTTTGGGGCGCTCCGCACCGAAGGCAATCAAGACGGTCGTCGTTACAAACGGAAGCACAGCGCGTGATGGAGTGAAACATTACAATTAAGGTTGGCGCTAACTAAAATACTGCCTTCATTATCCGCTGCTGTTATGGGACTAGCTTGTGGTGGCAGTGGTCCGCGAGGGGCTACATAAGACGGATTCCATGTGGAGAGGACACAGAGCACAGAATATTGTCGAGCGCAAACAACTTACAGCAGCGAGAGTAGTCAATGGATTTCTTAAAATCTGCTGTCGCCTCGGCGATCTCTGGGGGCCCTCCTTTTCCATACAGCTTTGGAGATCGTGTGGACGTGGACCACTCGATATGGACACTATATAACGGTACCCGACGAGTAAGTCAGCTCCAGAACTTTGAGAGATACATACTGACAGCGGCTTCAGGAAGACGGCTCGAACTGCAGCATCTTCTCTTTTGATGTTCCCGCAAATAAATCCCGACTGCCTCTGGCAAGAAATGCCGTCAAGAAACTGCGCACGCTTCGACACCCTGGCGTAATAAAAGTGCTTGACACCGTTGAGACCGAATCATACATATACGTTGCCACAGAGCGCCTGACACCATTACGATGGCATATAAAGCGGAAGAGCATGAGTGAGGAGACTATAAAATGGGGACTCTTTAGCATAGCGCAAACCGTCAAGTTCATCAACGACGATGCCTCCTCGATACATGGAAGCATCAAAGCCGCGTCCGTATATACCAGCGAAAGTGGAGAATGGAAACTGGGTGGCTTTGAGGTGCTGAGCAGCCTAAAAGACGACGAAGCAGTGATATACAGATATGGAAGTCTTGTGCCTGAGTCAGCCCGATACATGCCCCCTGAGCTGGCTAAGTCAGGCTGGGAAACCATTAAGCGGAACCCAGCAACGGCCCTCGACGCGTACAACTTTGGGATATTGTTATTTGAGACGTTCAATGGCGATTTCCTTGGCTCCGACCAGGTCGGTCAAACAAAGGGTATCCCTTCGAACATGCAACCCGCCTACAAGCGACTCGTCAATGCAAACCCGAAGTCTAGATCTAGTGTTGCACATTTCTTAGATCAAGGCCGAAGGAATGGAGGATTCTTGGACACCCCCTTGATCAAATTAACGGAGGGAGTTGACAGCCTTGGGATGAAATCGGAGAATGAGAGGGAGGAGTTTTTGAGGTACTTCTTGCCAGTTCCCTAGCATATGAAGCTCTTACTGACCCTCCAATAGCGACTTAGATCAGCTGTCGGATGACTTCCCCGAAGAATACTTCAAGATGAAAATCCTCCCTGAATTGTTGAAATCAGTGGAATTTGGCGGAGGTGGCCCGAAGGTCTTCAGCGTCGTCATGAAAATCGCCCAGAAATTATCGGACGAAGATTTCGACGCCAAAGTAACTCCTGTCGTCGTTCGGCTTTTCCAAAGTCCTGATCGAGCCATTCGAGTCTGTCTTTTGGACAATCTACCCCTTATGATCGACCGTCTACCCCAAAAGATTGTTAACGATAAAATATACCCGCAGATGGTATGGTTCTACGAACATTTTGAATGATCATTGTACTGATAGTCGAGAATAGGTTACTGGTTTCACCGATATCGCCCCCCTTATTCGCGAGCAAACCGTCAAAGCCATTCTCACTATAATAACTAAATTATCTGACCGTACGATCAACTCAGATCTCCTCAAGCAGCTCGCTCGTACCTCCAACGATGAGCAGCCTGGTATCCGTACCAACACGACAATCTGTCTCGGGAAGATTGCCCGCTCCCTCGGGGTGTCGACTCGCTCAAAAGTCCTCATTGCGGCTTTCACGCGATCTCTGCGGGATCCATTTGTGCACGCCCGAAACGCCGCGTTACAAGCACTGACAGCCACTGCTGATTGTTTCACCGATGAAGATATAGCAGGAAAGATTTTGCCCGCTGTGTGCCCGTTATTACTAGATAAAGAGAAGCTGGTGCGAGACCAGGCGAACAAGAGTGTAGATACCTACCTCAGACAGGTCCGCAAAGCAGCAAGCCAGATGCCAGATACCGTCCTCCCACCGCCAGCGCCAGACGCCGGTCGCACCAACTCTAACTCCACCACCCCTCGCATGGGCACGCCCCAACCCAGCGAAGCCGCGTCGTGGACCGGCTGGGCCATCTCCTCATTCACCAATAAGATCTCTACAGCAGCGGGAGACATCGAGCCCTCTTCTTCAGTAACCGCTTCCGCCAACACCCTCGCCCTCCCCCCTTCTTCACTAGAGACAAGACCAGTTAGCGCCCCCGTTCGCGCATCCGCCTCAGCGTCCGCCCTCCACCGCCAGGCCATCACATCCCCTCCTCCAACCTCAACCCGCACCTCCACGTCCTCTGCCTCTGCCTCCAACGCCGCAGACTACTTCCAAGATGCGGGTGATGCCGGCGAGGACGACTTTGAGGCCTGGGGTGACATGGATGATGACGAGACGGCATTCACGGACGCTGTGGATGAGCAACCCAAGGCCCCTGCTAAGCCTACAGTATCAGCGCGACCATTTGAGGATGACGGCGAGCCGGACTTCGCAGGTTGGCTAGCAGCGCAGGCAGGGAAGAAAACTGGTTCGAAGCCATTGCCGAAGGGGCTTGCGAAGCCGGGGAGTGCAGGTTCGAGGCCGGGTGCGCTGGGCGCTGGGTCGAGGAAGGTGAGCGCGGCGGCGCCGGTGAAGCCTGTGGTGAAGAAGGTTATTGATACGAAGCCGAAGGAGGCGGGTGATGATGATGGATGGGGAGATGGGTGGTAGATATGGTGGGGGTGGGTTTATATGGGCAGCTAGCGCATGTAGTATGCATTGCTGGGCGTTCCTGGATACCATTTTGTTTGGCCAAGACATATATTATGTATAGAAGGCGCTTAATTTGAATATATCACGCCACTCCCATGTCCTATGTGAAATTGACGTCGCACGCAATTAAAGTGTGTGCGACTCTATAAACCAAACAGCAGGGAGGGAGGGCGTATTACCATTAGTCTAGATAATGTCACACACAGCATACCTAAGCTACTAATATGGCATCCATATTGATCAAAATCGCTCTTAATTCTATGAAGTCTTCGACGCGCTATTTGCTGCAACGTCCTTGCTCGGTCATATAACTTCAATGCAAAACCAATCCGTAAAAAGCATCCACCCATCTACCCAGGAACCAGCCAACCAGGCTTCCATACCAGCCGTTGGCATATAGCCTCAAACTCCATGCGCCTCGCATCGCCCGCGTTTACAATTGGACATCATTATTAAGCAACCTGACTTCCTCTCCAGGCTTGAAGGCTGGCATTCCAATGTACGGACAGCCATCACAACGGAAGGCATCGCCAAGACTGCAGCTTCCACACGACCCAACCGTGCCCTTCACGGTGAAGTCAACCTCCGCCAGGTCCGAGGAATCAAGCTTGAGCGCCTTGAGCTTATCGTCAGCGGAAGAACGCTTCGCCGCGTCTTCGGCTGAGAGCTTCTCTGCTAGGCCGCATGAGCAGTCCTTACATGCGCGACGGCGCTTGCCGACTCGCGGGACGCACTCCGGTGCTATGGGATGTTAGCCGTCTGTACTTGGAAGTAAGGGGGGTTAGACATACGGATAACGACCATGCTGTTCAGATCCTCCTCTGTGAGCAAGGTATCCTCGTCGATAAGATCATCGTCGTCATCCTCGCCTGTGATCTCCTCTCCAAAGTCGTCGCTGAAGTCCACGAATCCCACGCCATTCGTCTTGGCCTGGTTAGGAGTGATTTCCACGCTCTTTCGCTTCAGTGTTACAATCGTCGCAGGAGGGCCTGCATCCGACACAGCGTCCTTCTTCTTGTTGCGCCCGAAGCGTAGCGGCACTGCCTCACTGGCACTGTAATCCGGCTTCACCATTCCCCCAGCGCTATTGGCCACCAGCCCAGCAAGGATAGCTTCGGTATATTCGCCACTGGTCGTAGACTGTCCAAACGTGCCATCCTGGGACTGCAGTTTTCCGCCCGCCTTGAGCGATTGCACGAGGCTGCTGTATACATCGCGGCTCAGCAGCTTTCCAGACTCGCTGCGCGTTCCGTCGACGTCGGTGAGGATAATGATTAGGTCGTATGTTGCGAGGGGCAGTCTAGCGAGGCCCGCGGAAATGCGGTCGAGCATTTGGAGGTCGGTGACTGAGCGATCGTGGACGGCGAGAACGCCGTGGAGTTTTTCCTCATGGCTGGCAATGGAAGGAGGCGCAATAAGGAGCGTGCGCGTACTGTAGTCGACCGCCTTCTTGATGGGCTGTGGTTGAGGCGTGAAATCGAAGTCGGGGGTGTTATCGATGGTAACGAAAGAGGGCGCCATCGAGACGGAGGGTGGCAACCGCCGAAAATCAGTCTCTGGATCTCTACTCCTTGTTCAAAACAGAGGCAATTATAAATTCGCAGGGCTGAGTATGCCGAATCACTGTTGTTGGAGTAGAGAGGTGCAGAGTTGACGATGAGGGAGCTGTGGGTTTTGTATTCTCTGTTTCCCCTCCCAAATTTATTAATCGCGTTGCTCAGTCATCACCCCGCGATCGGGCTGGGCGGCGGCGATAAGCTCTGATGTCACGTGAAATTACAAAATTCTTATCAATAGGCTCCTTCTGATACGATAAAGAGTAAACCTTGGCATTGAATGGCTTACTCTCCAAGACAGATTCTGATTCCTCGTAATCTCTATTTGTAATCTACAATAATCAATAATGCCCCCCCGTCACAGGCTAGTTTTGTGAGCAGTTTGAGCCTGAAATCGAGTTTCTGTTTTGTCCAGTGGTGTATCCAACGGTTGACTGACCTGAGGGGACTAGGTTTGCATCAATTCTAGGCAGCATGATCTCTCTGGCATAACCTGGAGATACCAAAAAGTACCATTCTCATATTAATTCTGCATCTAGGCAGAAAGTCTATGCTCTTTGCCCGTTCTAACTCTTTGTCCTGCAACACCTTTATGATGTCCGATTCCAGCACAGCTGTATTTGTTTGCATTTTCCGTTGAACCTTGAGCGAAGCAAAAGTTTGGACTGGAGCTTTAAAAATATAGTAGTAACATAAGAAGTAGTTTTAGGCTTTTGCGGGCGAGTAGTTTGTTCATTCGTGGTATTATACGGAGGTAAATATATTTATTAGGAGGGAATTAGAATAATATATTTCTAAATATTAAAGAACGTAAGGTCATAAATATCCCTCAAATTTGTATCCATATGAGTGTCATGATTGTTTTAATCTCTCTCCTATAATCTGTTTTCTGTTCTCCCATTTCAGAAGAACGTCTTGTAATATGTCCAATAGGCCATTATTGAGACCGACAAAGTCCCTTGAAACGCCATGACTGCCGCCACCAACACGACAACGAACATCATCACTAGAATAGCCGCCAACATTACCGCATGGATGAATCCAGTGCCCTGCTCAAACCTATAAAATTCCCACTAGGCAGAAGTTTGGTTATTCTAAGCGAATCGAAACGTGCACCTGGAGTGAGGCGAAATGTTGGTTGTGACTATTAATCTCGTCTCATCCTCACTATCACAACTGGCAAGACATAAATTGTACAAACTGGCGCATCCGGAAAGACCCAACTTCCAAAAACTTACGCAATTCACGGGTCGGTAATATTAACACTATCATGGCGGATGTCGAAGTCAGCCCGGATGAGAGCCTGCTGAAACATATATTCACTACAAATCAACCGAAGGCCATCACTGTCTTTCTTCAGGATTGGGAAAAATGTGTGTTTAAAGCAGAATTCCCAAAGGACGCTCAAGCCGACTACACCACACGTGTAGCCCGGCTGGAGAGCGTGAATGAAGAACCTAGAAATTTCGCAATGATTGCCGCAATGCAGCAAATCGCAGCGACCATACTTCCAGATCTCGTCCCAAAGACCCTTCAAATCGGCAAGGCAGTGAATGGGAAAGGGATAATATTCCATTTTTCAGTAGTTGAACTAGTGGAGGGCGATCTCTTGGAAAATGTCTGGCAGCAGCTGAGCGCCGATGAGCAAAGCAATGTTGTAACGGAGCTTGTTGAAGCGCTCCAAAAGTTACATTCTGTTCGACTAACTGATAATACTACCCAGGATATTCTACGCAAGACACTTCGTGAAGATGGAGAGGAGCTTCAGCCTTCTTTCGAGACGCCTGGTGTCTTTGGTGGGTCTCATACTGGGGTTTTAAATGAGGACCATGCATTGCTACACGCTATTATGGAAAAGCGAAAGCTTAGAAAGTCATTCTGCACTATGGAGTCCGTTGGTGATTCACAAGATGTCGGCATCCACTCCAGTTTTGAAGACATGGGGTCTGTAGTCATTACCACCTCCGACATTGGCAAATGGCAAGGAGAATCCGTACTTTGCCACAACGATCTAACACCACGCAACTTAATTCTTTAATCACGCGCCTCAGCAGATGGCAGATCCAACTACAAACTAGCCGGTATCATAGACTGGGAGTTGGCCGGGTTCTACCCGCCCGCGTATGAGCTGAGTATGCAGGACACATACTTCTCTGTCGATCGACATATATCATTCTACCTGCTACTGAAATATCACATGAAAAACATTGTGCCGCGGTCATCATCACAGGTTGCACTTGTGCAAGCAATGTCGCTCATCTACGAGTCACAGCAGCGGCTACTGTTTACTGGCAATGACATCCCGGCGAGAGTCGTAGAGAACTCAAAGTTGACTCGGGATACTGATCCTTTCGTCGGCTGGACAAGAAGATCACAGAATGAACCCCCTTCCGAATACTCTAGTGCCACTTTCGAGAAATTAGTGGATGACCTAGTTGAGGAAATGGTTGCAAGGAGGGAATCAAAGGCTAAATGAAATCCAATATCTAAGTCGCAGTAATTGCGTAATGATGGGTATAATGTGATAGAACGAAGGGACAAGCAATTTTTAGCAAAGTCGATCCTCCCATATTACAATGATCGAGTGTAAATATGTCTCTGTGAAATGTATAGTATGATACAAAAGCCTACTGAATGGCGCTAAGCGACAACAAACATCACGCCTCCAGAAATAATGTATCTCCTCATGCTGATGCAGCCTGGATAATAACCTCGCTCGCCTTCTCGCTCACCATATAGATTGGCGCCGCGATGTAGAACCCTGGGATCTTGGGGAAGACACTAGCATCAACGACCCTTAGGCCCTCCACGCCCCTGACCTTGAAATTTGAGTCCAGCACCGCCATTGGGTCATCATCAGCTCCGATAGGGCAAGTGCAGCTGGCATGGTGTCCCCATGCCTCCTCCTTGATGAATTTCTTCATCTCCGCCTCCGTAGTGACATTTGCGCCTGGCCAGACCTCCTCGAAACCACCATCAAGGGGAATCAGATCCTTGAAGATCTTACGCGAGAATTCCATCGCCTCATAGACGGCCTGGAGATCCTTGTCAGCGGCGCCGTCGGCGGTGACGCCTGTGTCGAAGGAGTTGAAGTTGATGTTGGGCATGTCGCGCGGGTCGGTCGAACGAAGTGTGACGGCGCCGGCATTATTCCTGCTGTGAGCCTTCAGCACAATCCAAGCCCAATGATGAGCGTCGTGGAGGGAGTCGCTCGAGTATCCTGGGAAATATCCCTTGAACTTGGCTGGTGCGCCAGAGATGAGGAGATCGGGTTCGTCTTCGGCGACGGATGACTTCTTGACGACAGCGATGGCGATACCGTTGGTGCCGTAGGTACCCTTAGTAATTGGGCCAATGCCGTTGGTCCATCTTGTCAAGCAAGGATCTGGCATAGTCTCCAAGAATGTACATTTCTTTGTGATGAAGAAATCGGTCGGGCTGTCGCCGATGATGGTGTTCTCGTAGCGATCCTGTAGGTTGGTTCCAACACCGGGAAGGTCGACGACGACGGGGATGTCGAAAGATTCTAGCTCGGCGGCTGGGCCAACACCACTGAGCTTAAGGAGTTGAGGGGTGTTGAAGGCGCCAGCTGACAGAATGACCTCGCGTGTGGCATTTACGCTTCCAGAACCAGTAACCGTGGCAGAACCAGCTCGGGGATCGGCTCTGTAGAGGCTTTGACCATCGAGGAAATCCACTCCGACAGCCTTGGGCGTTGGCCCATCATGAGAAAAGCGAACCTTGGTGACGAGAGTCGTGAGCTTGATATCGAGGTGGTACTTCCGAGAACCATCCTTGTTGACAGCATTGGCTGTATCAAGAACGAAGTTGCGAGGTCCATTACGCTTCGAGTCAGCCATAGCAAGGGGAACCTGGTAGAGTCCGGTCTTGCTAGATTGCCCTGGGGCATTGAGGTCACGGAGCAAAACTTCACCAAGACCGATAACAGTGTTGAGCACAAGTCCAAGTAGGCCCTTGCCCATTGCAGTGCCAGCGGCAATGATGAGCGAGAGGAGCTTCGGGTCCTCAATCACAAGAGATAGATCCGTAAGAGCCGTCCCGAGCCATCCATCGAAACCATGGCCGATGATACTGCTAGGGAGGTAGCGATTCCTTTCCAGCTTCATGAAATATTTTCTCATCTTGTCGGGGCTCCAGGAATCATCTCCTGTAATGGTCGCAATATTTGTCCAATCACTGTCATGTGGATAGATTGTGATTAAAGCATTGTGAGCAGAGCAACCACCAAGTGTTCCAGCTCTTGGGTACAGAACGCCCAGAGGGGTTGCACCACTTGGGGGGTTCAGACCAACATACTGCTCGCCAGAAGTTGTTTGGTACACCATTTTTGAATCTTTTTGTTGTCGTGTCTCATTGGAATAATGGTTGACGAAGAAATCCCATCGCATCGGTTCGTATTCCGTTGACTGTAGCTGGAGGGCGGGAATTTGGTATTGTAATGCGTCGCCTTGGTCGTCACCAGCATCTATCAGGAGAACTTTAAAGCCCGCAATGGCTAAGTTGGCAGCAACTGGACCGCCGCCGGGTCCAGATCCAACGACGACATACTCATAACTTTCCAGCCATGTTGTATTTGTTTCCACCTGGCGCTTGGTATGCCCTTGGTGGGGGTGGCCGTGGACAGCACTTTGAGGCAGTTAGTTCCTGCCTTTTTGACTGATACTTAGAGCATAACATACGCTGCGAATACGGTGTTTGTAAAAGACAGAAACACGCTCAAAGGCAATAGCAAGAGCATCTTGTAGAATAAGAAAAAAGGCCCTGATAAGAACAAAACGAAATGAGTGACTGGGCTTGAAGCTCAAAAGCAAAACAGCGTACTGTACAACCACCTGCCTCTAGTATTATTTATTTGAGAGGCACAGCTTGGTCCGTCCTACCTCCCGCAAAGGATGACAGGTACTCTGCCAACACCTTCGCGGCTGTGCCAATTTAGTCCCCGTGGGCATGCTACGGAACCATGTCGGCGAGGGGCCCAAGTTCTGGAGTCCCAAGCTCTGGAGTCCAGGAACGGGTTGGTCTCCGCCTAGGTTGGCCACCGCCAAGTGATTATCCACAGCGTACACACGGCCAATGAAGAACACGGGCCATAAACGGCAATGGTCGTCATGATGGAAAATGAAGTACGGGTGTTTTGTTCGGAAATGTTGCCCCTACATCGTCGTGTCATGCAGGAACAACAGCCTGTTTGAGTATGATCGCTGATAGGTGCAATTTGGACACTGCCGGTTCCTTGGAAGTTTTCAAGCTGCCGTGAGCCCTAAGCTTTTTCGGAGGTAACATCGTGCCTATTGAAAAGTTCCTGCCTATCCGATTGATCAAACCAAGTAGGTGGTAGATTATGGGAGTTCGCAGGGAGACATGATCCCAACTCGAACCCTGAACAATAATATAAAATTCGCGGACGAACAAGCATGCTCGTACCCCGTATTAGGGTGAGTGAGGGTTTTGAGAGTGAGATCTCACTCCATGAAACAACGGCGTCTTCGGGAAAGTTCGCAGTCGGTTATTTCAGCCATTATTGTCACAAAAGTGGATATGTTGTGCGGGTGGAAAGCTGACTACGACCGTGGCCCGCACCGCGCCCTTGTCACGCCGTGTACGGCAGGGATAGGAATTGCGGGGATATTGACAACGGTGGCAAGACTTACATAAAATGTGGGCGGCAGAGATTTGACACAAAACCACTAACCCAAAATATCTTACGCTTCCGATTTGTCCCCACGTCGTAAGATTGCACAATCATAAGGAGAATAAGGAGAATAATGCCAAGTCCCACTTTTTTTTCAATATGACAGGAAGACTCGATTAGTCTAGACACGGCTAACTTTTGTGGAGGAGCTAATCTGCACTCCACTATAAACTGAGACAACCCTTTGGCCACCTGCGCCCGCTAGTAAAGATGTCCCACAAATCAATACATATGTCGTGCTAATATTTACATCAGAAATGATAAGCCCCCTATCATACATACTCGAACAAATTGAATAGCAATCAGTGAATGAGGGGTTGGCCCCCGTCCCCCGCTCCCTTAACCAGAACTCTTGTACCTTTCGTCCTCCTGGCGATTGTCCAACGGCACCAGCCCGATCACTGACGAACTTGCCTCGTGCTTCGATAAATTGGCATATTCGGATCTGCTTTTGCTTTGTGGCGTTAATGTAGTTGAGAGCCTTCCTGTGCTTGACTGGCCGTTTTGCGTCGTGCCAAAAAGGGCTGGGAAGACATTGCGGAACAATGCTCGGATCGAAGGCATGCAGGCGCACATCACTCCAACTGGGACCTCTATCGTACTCCAGTAACCAAGTTCCACATAATCCTCTGTAGTTTCGTCAGCTGTGAAATATCATTTGAGAGAGAGAAAACCTACGTGTCAGATTTGTCGTATTGGCATATTTTGTGAAAGCTCGGATGCGCACGAAACTGACGATGGTGACGCTGCGAAGCCACATTAGCAAAATGTTTGGGGTGAAAGATTGGGGAAGCATACAAGACTCCGACACTGAACATCATCATGATCTGAATCCTCTTTTTCATCGACATCTCAAGTTTGTAGAGCGATGGTAAAGGCAATGCCAGGGTTAAGACGTCGAGAATGATACTGAATGTGGCAGACATCCAGCCCTGTAGGTTGATGTTGCGGCATTCTGCTTTAACACTGCCATCCCAGGCTCTCCATGCTCCGTTAATAGGCCAGCATTGGAAAATAGAAATTGCCTCAAATGCGAGGAGATAGGCTACATTCGCAGCTATCAAGGCATAGGCACAGTATACAAAAGTTTTGCCGCGAAAGATTCGAAGGTATAGAAAAATGATGGAAATCTTGGTGAGAGGTACAATCGCGACGTACATCAACTCGTCCCAATAATATATCTATGTGCTATTAGTGATATTTATTGAAGATTTTCCAGTCTGGAACTCACGTAAAGAATGGCTGTTATGTCTTCAGGGTGGACATTCCACATGTCTTTGCCCAGGCCATGATCGGCAACTATTCGTGGGTTAGTTGTCAGAAAATATATATTAACACAGCTCTCAGATGTACTCACGAAGGACTGAAAAAGCACAAAAAGGAACTGTAATGGCCTAAATTCCGTTAACACCTGTAGATTCCCACATGATAAGGTTGTAGTCACCATGGCCACTATAATAGTATAATCGTCCAAGCCGAACTGGCCCCCAGCACGTAAAACCTTTGACAGGATCCGAAGGCCAAAAGTTATTAGAGCCAGGACGCCAAATGTGACTCCAACGACAGAAACGACTTTCGTTCTATCTTGTGGTACAACACCGCAAGAATCACTGGAAAACTTCTTGGTCGCTAGCGAATCTACGATTGAACAACTTTTGCTAACGCAAACGGTGATGTCGTGATTTAACTGAGCGCTGGTGCAGATACACTTTGTGTCGGTGAGCGAGCACTCCGACGCCATCGTCAATTCGGTGATACATTTTAACTATCCGTTCGAATAAGCTGGTGAATCTTCAATCAGAGGTTGGTGTCTCTTACCCCACATGAAGGCGGCGGCGTGCCTATGGGCGGCAATTCCAAGCCAGCTGCTACCAGGTTCGCATTGTAGAGTGACAAAAGAACAGTCGCTACGATGGTTATGAGCTTCATGGCCACAAAGTCCGATGTTGAATTCAAACGCCAAAAGAAAGAAGAAAAGAATATAACATGGCAGACATATCTGCAAGGTAAGGACTGTACATCTTGTAGGTGGGTGAGCAAGGCGTGTAATGGTCCTGGCCTATCCAGTGCCAAGGAGTACGAGCAGCTAGCACGCCTCTGGCTTGGATGTCAGGGGTTTCAAGTGCCGAGTATGAGTGGCTGGGACCGTGTCAGACTATTCCCCACGAGTTCAAATATTGCCTAGCCCTACCGTCTGAGGATTTTGCTCTAATACTAGGCCATGTCTTGTAGCTTTCGCCGTCGCAAGCGGCAAGGATATTCATGGCCGCCCCAGTGGCACCATCTGTGCCGTATCTATTGATGGGACGATGATTATTTGCCTCGCGGGCGGGCGAGATGAATCGTCCAAGAAGCTCTAACGGACGGGATACCCTAATGCAAAATTCTGGCCGTCATTTTTGTGGATCGTGTAAGCCGTTGTGCAGGACGTCCAGTACGCCCAAGGGGCGTCCCCGCTTTAGCTTGCATGGCTTATTTTGCTGGTGCCGGACCAGTTCCCGCCAACAACAATAGATCGGCGCTGCAGAGTCCGGGGTCCCGAGCTCGGTCCCTGATAAACCAATTTCCAGGGGAAGGGGGAGAATCCACATACCCAGCTTCCACTGCGCGCGCAGCAATTACTACAACGAACAAGGTGCACGATGATGACCCAAGCTTTTAGGCTAACTTAATGGATTTGGTCGGGAATTACGTGCTGGCCGCGCCAAAAAGACAGGCGCCGTCGATGTCTTTTGATATGTTCTGTTTACTCTGGGCACGCACTCTTGTCATTGCTTTTTGAGGTCGCGATTGAACTGTTTTTGTTTCAATATGAAAATTATCAACTCCCTCGTTTCACTTTCCGCTCTCAGCAGTGTCGCGTATGCGTTTCCCTCCGTGACTGCGGATTCATTGCTATCAGACGATGTAATTGCCAAGTTGGCTGAAGGACTGCGTGGCGTTGCCCAAGAAAGCCATGAAAAGCGATTTCTAGTTGACCCGTTGACTACGCCAATTGACGGTGAGCAATACTCTTCTCGGCCTGACCAATATCTAACATATCAACAACAGTGACCGGCGACCACTCCTTCATCCCGCCCGACTTTTCTGCGGGTGACCAGCGTGGACCTTGCCCAGGACTGAACGCCCTCGCGAATCATGGGTACATCGGGCGCAATGGCGTCACGAACGTGGGTGGTCTTATCATATGCGACACGTACTTTACGCTAACAAATTCTGCAGGTGATTGAGGCGACTGCAGCTATCAATAAAGGTGAATACCGGCAAGTGATTCCGGATTAATGCATCTTCTAATTCCAAGGCAGTGTTCGGGATGAGTGTTGAGCTGGGTGGCCTTCTTGCCGTTATGGGGACGGTTTTTGTTGGCAACCCCCTCTCTTTGGACCCAGGATTCTCCATCGGAGGGGAGTCCACTGCAGTGAGCAACCTTCTTGGTAATGTGCTTGGATTGTTAGGTAAAGTTGCCCCTCGAATTATTATTACCCCTCGCAATACTAAGAAGTCCCAAAGGCAAGCCGCGAGGTCTCGTCGGCTCCCATAACATTATCGAGTCGGATTCGTCAAATACTCGCAACGACTTGTATCTAACGGGCGACAACGCTAACTTGGAGCTCAACCAATTCTCGGAATGGTTTAACATGTCCAATGATGCCGTCGGTGACTTCAACATCGATGTCATGGCTGACAGAGCCAACGTCCGCTTCCAACAGTCGAAAGCCACCAACCCGAACTTCTACTATGGCCCTTTCACTGGCATGGTCGCTCGCAATGCCGGATTCATTTTCCCCACCAGGATGTTTGCCAACTACTCCAAGGAGAATCTTTTGGGCTCGTTCAGTAAGATTTATCACCAGCCTCCAAGGGGTTGTTACTAACGTCAACCAGCCAAGGATATCGTCAAGAGTTTCTTCGCCGTTGAGGGAGAACCCGGCAACTTCACTTACAACCAAGGTTGCGAAAGGATTCCAGAGAACTGGTATCGCATTCCCGTCGACTATACTCTAGTCCAGTTGAACCTCGATATCCTCTACTTTGTTGCGAAGCACCCCGAGCTTGGCAGGTGAGCTGCGCCACTCCCCTCATTTTATCGTTTGCGGCTAACACAACCGCGCAGCATTGGAGGCAACACCGGAACTGTAGACAGTTTCACTGGCGTCGATTTGGGCGACGTGACTGGCGGACTCCTGAACGCACAGACTCTCCTTGAGGACAACAATCTCCTTTGCTTCGTCTTCGAGGTCCTCAAGACCCTCTCTCCCAACTCCCTGTCCACTGTCTTCGATATCATCGAAGTCCCCCTCCAGATGCTCTTCGACACCCTTGGCACCGCACTTCTTGACTTGACCTGCCCGGCATTCAAGGACTTGACGGTTGGTGGCCAGGGTTTGGGAGACGCCATTGAGTCTATGTTCCCAGGAGCTGCAAAGGGCAGCGTCTAGGAGACTGCTCATGAAGATACCCGGGGTTTGGATTTGCTTAACGATTGATATATTGTACATAAATTGGTCCGCCTTTTGGCATCTAATATTGAGGCGCGACTCTTCCGTAGGTCGAGATATTTGCCATTTCATGGTTGTTCACATACTCTGATGTTCACTTACTGCGTCGGATGGCATCAGTAAAATTGTCAACATCGTATAATATAATGTAAATATACATATAGCCCAAATTCCGTCCAGCACAACATTTAACGCCCTGACAAATGAAAGAACAATTTGACACAGACTCCCAAATCTCCCGACTATGAATGATGCCTCGGTAATTATCTCGGCCGAAAAGGTATAGCAACCAGTCTCCCACTTGGTCGCCGTTCCAACCTCATGCCAGCACGGTATTTGACTCCCCGAGGCCGGGCATATATTACAATAGGCCGAAGGTTGTTTTCTTCAGAACGGGACTTGAACACAACTCGAGGCCGGGGAGCTACCACCCTTCGAGGATGGGGTGCGACATCTCTTCGAGGCCAGGGCCCTACGTCCCTCCAAGGTTGGGGTGCGACATCCCTTCGAAGCCGGAGAACAACCTTTCTTCGAAGCTGCGGAGCAGCCTCTCTTCGAGGCCGGGGCGCTACCTCCTTTCGAGGCAGTGGTGCGATCCCCCTTCGAGGTCGGGGAACTACCTCCATTCGGAGCTGGAGTGCAGCCTCTCTTCGAGGTCGAGGCACTACATCCCTCCAAGGTTGGGGAACTACCTCCCTTCGAAGCTGGAGTGCAGCCTCTCTCCGAGGCCGTGGCGCTACCTCCTTTCGAGGCCAGAGTGCTACATCCTTTCGAGGCAGTGGTGCGACCTCCCTTCGGGGCTGAGGAATTACCTCCCTCCGAAGCTGGAGAGCAGCCTCTCGCCGAGGCTCGGGGGCAGCCTCCCTTCGATGGTGTCGGTCATCAACTCCAAGAGGATAGTCTACTAGAAGATTGCGACAAGCATCCGCTGCTGTTGCGCGATGCTTTGGGTCTTGCTCTAGGACGCATCTTAAACTTTTACGAACGAGGAAGTTGTCTATCAATGACTGGATTCTAGGGTGGCCGGGTTGCATTTTGGGCAATTGGGCATCTGGAACCACTGTATCTCGATAGCTTGCGTAGTGTTTAGCATTGAAAATCTTGAGCTTCGCTCGCCACTCTTCGACGCTGAGCCGTGATTCGCTGACGCAGTACTTGCTGAGAACTTCGAGGAGCGTTACACCAAACGAGTAGACATCGGATGCGGAGCTGCAGTCACCGTAGCGGGTAGTTTCAGGTGCCATAAAGGAGAGGGTGCCGGCCACACCTCTAGCAAATTCCTTTGGCACCGTCGAGCCGAAGCCGGAGATGTAAAACACCACAGAGTTATTCGGCCCTCCATTGTCGTAGAGGATGCTCTCTGGCCTGATGTCTCGGTGAACCATGTTGTGTTTGTGGATAAAAGCTATGCCACCAAGTGCCTGGCTAATGAAGTCTGGGACCCAGCCTTCGGGAGACAATGGATTTTCGAGGCATCGATGAGGTCTACGCAAGAGGCTATGGACATTTCCTTTGCAGAGCGGGAAGAAAATCTGAACTGGTCGCCCTAACGACCATCCCTGGTGATGCTCGAGGCGAATAATATTACGCTGGAATTTTATTTTAGCAAAACGAAGTGGATGCAATACCAGAAGCTGCGTGGAAAACATACGTGGCTGAGTCGCGCTAAAGCTTCGACTTCTCGTTTGAAGGTGACTTTCCAGCTCTCCCCCACCGCTTCTATTCCAGGATCTCTGCACTCCTTCACAGCCCAAATATTTCCCGTTCTCAGGTCGACCGCCTTAAGACATTCCCAGTCCCTTCCCGACCCTATCGTGTCGTACACATGAATCTGCCGGAGCGGCCTGTGATTAAATTTCGTGGGAACATCTGGTGTGTTAAAAGTCCTGGGTTCGTACGCTCTAGGATCTAGATTTATGCCCTCTGGCATGGTTAGTATCATCCCTTGGTTAGAGGCGATAGTAGCTTGTGCAATCGAGGCTAATTTCTTCCTGACAGTTTCCGAGCCGATTGATATTCTCCATTTGAATTGAAATGAGACGTCTTGTCCAAAGTTGATTAACTTCATTTCTGGATTGGCTAGTGGAATAATGCGACACCGTGGATCTCCCTGCAGGGAGTACTTCTCCTGCTGTCCATTGTCATCATGCCAATCAATGGATGTATGGTGGCCGGTAGTAGCATCTTCTAGCATGAGTTCACCGCTTGAAACAAGGTAGAATAAACACTGTAAACTAAACAGTGTCAGTTGGAAGGTATGTTTAAAATTAAGAGTTATATGTACGAACCATGGAGATCCATCACCAGGAAGGATAACATCATTAATTCCGGGCTGACGTCCAATAGATAGAAGACGCCCAGGAAGCAGAGACTTATGTGTGGCCTTGAAGCTCAAACACTCAGCGCCTTTATATATTTCATAGTAACTCCTATTCGCCTTTACTATTCGAATAGCCTCAGGCGACTGAGGCACTAGTGTGAAGAGGTATTTGCTATCCATGAGGGGCTGCAGATTGTAGGTGAAATATGGGTGTGACGTGGAAACTTGGGGTTGAATGTGCTGAGGGAATTCAGCAGACGAAGGATGTAAAGAAGAAAGGCACAGCCACAATAAAGACGAAATGAGGAACCTTTGTAGTTAAAGCAAAAGGCAAGGCACAATAGTTTCTATCGTGCGAAATAACTAACAAGGCAGATGAAACTGGAAAATGAGTGGCCAAGGTGGCCGTAGCCTAGGCTACGCCAGTTTCACCATGAGATGAGGAGCAAAACGGCGCTTATCGCTTTATGGGAAATGTATGGATGCCAGAGGAAATGTTGGCACTTGGGCTGTATTTTACATAGTTTGATGCGCAAATCCCCACCAATGTTGGCACAGTGCGTAAACAGCTGGACAAACAGTCGGCTCGGCACTGAAATTTGGACAAAAGTCTAGTCAGTTGTCTGTGTCTGCCATATGGGTCCTCGTCCATTAATCAGTTGTTGGAAGGTATGGGCGGCTATGCGGTACGTATCCCACTCACCATCCGCGGCGCCAAATACGCCTCATACCAGCCTATGGAGAAAAGTAAGCGGAGACTTTGATGTATATTATGCAGGATGTACCATGTTTCGAAGTGTAAGTATGTAGTGAGGTACTTGGTGAGTGCTGTATTACGTAGGCGTAAATCGCGTTAACTTAGTGTTTTAATATCGTCAGGACTTCCAGAGTAGATCTAAAATTAATCATTGGCGGTAAACGGACCAGTGGTAGCAAGTGATGAGCGTTAAACCGACTAGTGCTGTAATTCGACTGGTGGTAAATCGATTAGGCCAAGTCCCTTGTTGGTGCCACGCATACGCTTCCGTCTCAGGCGGTTGCACCCGGCGCCAAGTTATCATATCCAGTGCATGATAACTGTATCGGCCACATTCATTATTTACTCCCCTTCCTTCGTTTGCTTGCTTTATCTCCAATAACGATAATTGCGATACTCAGTTGCACATCCTTGATATGATGAACGATATTGCCCAAGATGCCTCCCAAGAAGAAGAGGCCCCAACCCGTCTCACTCGACGTGCCCTCTTTGACCTCCGCCTAGAGGAAATGCAACAACGCGGCGAGTCGACCGATGGCATGTCACAACTCGCCCCTACCATAAGTTATACCAAGGAGGATATTGAAGTCCGCGCGGAGCGGAATTTTGCTCTCTGCCTTGCCTCTCCCATAAATGACAACGTATCGTGGATAGTTGCCGAAAGATAACGGCGGGGAATACAAGTACAACGGGTTGCGTGCCCTGAGGATATGGATTGTGAAGAGGTATGTCAGCGACAACGGACGTACGTAGGGCGGTCCATAACTACTAATATTGAATCAACTAGTCCGAGCAACGGAAAAATACGTCGACGGTTAATGATTCCCCATATGATACTGGAACGTGTCGGAGTACTGTCTCATCAAATCCTAACCATCGACGGGCCAGGGACCCGACGACCAATACCAATATACTGGTCGTGGCCCACAACGCGACGCTTGTGGGATGTACCCTCAGAGGGATGATTACCCAGTGCATTCAAATTATACGACGAACCAGCGGGGCAGCGACCAATTCCAAGACTCTGGTCGTACCCAGCACTTCAGTAATAATACGGAGGCGAGATTGTCGGGTCATGCCAATAATGGTTCAGACTGGAGACACAGCAGTGAGCTCGGCCATCTTAAAAACGATATGATCGACGCTGCTAAGTTTAGGCCGGAGATGCGATCGCTCTACCGCACGTTTGATATGAATGCGTTCACAGGGGACCCAGCGCATGACGGCAGCAAGAATGCACAAAAGACAATAGAAGCTACCTCATCATCTACAATCCCATCCTTCTTTCCTCATCATAACACCGTTGACAGCCCTATCGACCTAGGGGCTTACCTGGCCTCGTCTAGTTATATCGTGTCGCTAGGTGGGCTTCCGGTCCCGGACCTCAAATATGGTATCATCATCGTACCTGCTGGCGAGGAAGCTCTACTATTTGCCGGACATGGCGATGACGCTGCCATGTCACCGGACTTACTGGAGGAGATACATACCAAGAGCAAGAAAGCCCAGAAGGGGCAGATGGAGGAATTCCGACAGAAGGCCGCGGACGAATTGGCCGATGAGTCCGAGTGGAAGCCAGAGCTGGACGACCAAGAGCGCGACTTTTACCGCCAGAGGTGGTGGGACCGGGCGGGCCGCAATCGACACTACAGCAGCAGGTTAAGTGAGTATATGGCCAATAGGGAACGTCGCCGTCTATTTGAGCGTAGAGACCGAACGCAGCCAATCGAAGGGGATGAAACGGTCCAGTCTTCAGGTTCTGTAGGCCATGGGGAAGGGAGATCAATCCGCTCAAATTCCGGGGCAAGTAGAGAGACCAATGCACTTGTCGATCCAGACCAGAGCCACAACTACGATTGTGATGGCTCACTTGCTTCTCCGATCAAAAATTCCATGGAGGCCCTACACATACGTTACGTGAAAGAGTATGGCTCCCAGGAGCAGAAGGCCCCAGAACAGGAACGGGTATCTAAACGGTCAAATTCCAGAGCGAGCAATCGAGGCGCAAGCCATATTGATCCTCTAGAGACGACCACAGATGTTAAAATAGACCAGGGTCAAGATAGAGACGGTCATGAGTTAATTGGTTCTCAGACAGACAAGGTAGTGGAAGCGCCACCCATAAGTTCTGTTGAAGAGTGCGATCTACAGGAGCAGGCCTCAGTACATACAAATCCATCTACAACATCATGGGGTTCTCGAGCAAGTAACCGAGAAGCCTGCAATTCTGTTCCGACAGAAACAGATGCACACGTCAAACCCGATGAGCCTCCCGACTGCAACGGCGACGATGAGAATACCAGCAGCCAAGCTCGACCATCAGCTTCGACAGAAGCCTCATCACAAAATACTGCTCTCAAGGAATCTATGAGTCACGAGGCCTGTCGGACGCTGGAGCTTTTACTTGGAAAGACGAAACGGAAGGGTGTGCGCGGGGTTCTCAAATCGATGCTATCCAGCTCTAGGGCGAAGGCTTCATCAGATCCCAACGTTACACGCCGGGATGTTTTGCTTGAAATCGGAAAATCTATGACAAACCTAGCTAATGGCGAGCTCCACGATAATCCAGGTATTGATCGGCGGATATGGGAGGCGGCACGGAATGATCTTGCTGTTAGGGCCTAACTCGTGAGTGGGAAGGAAGAGAAACTAAGAGAAACATGGAGCATAGATGCCATAATATCTGTAGTATATATTACACCGTTTATAAGGAGACGTACGTAGTAAACTTGACAGTAACCATGAATGGAAATATTACCCAACTAGGTAATTTCGCACTGTAAATTTCTTGATCCCACTCTCATCATAATATGCATAATGCGTCCTAGCATGCTTTTAATTATTATCCATATAATAAACCCTGATGTGCTTTTTCAGGTCGTTGTCGTTAGTGCTGGAGCTAATTCGTGGATCTGGAGATTCTTGCCCAAAATCGTACGAGTTTTTCCAGTGGTCACCCTCTTGTCATCAGCACTCCCACCATGCCATCTCCAATGATGGGTACATTTATTGAAGAGGAAGAAAGCCCGGATTGTTATGTCCCGGGAGGATTGCACCCTGTGCACCTTAACGATGAGTATCACAACGGTCGATATCGTGTCCTCCGTAAGTTAGGCAACGGTCGCTATTCTACAGTCTGGCTAGTACGCGATCAGCAGTACGCTTCCCTCACTTTGTATATACTCTATATAACTATAGCCCAAGCTAACGTACTTCCAGGGCCAACGCTTATCGAGCCCTTAAAATCATAAGCGCCGACTGTTACAGGCCTGGTCCATCTGAGCCACCTTTTGAGTTGTCGATCCTGAAGCACCTCAGCACTGCTGATCCTTCGCATCCTGGCTTCCCCTTTATACCGCAACTTCGCGGCCACTTTGAGTTAACTGGTCCAAATGGTACGCACGTATGCCTCGTGCTTGATCCCATGGGCGAGACGCTCACTGGGTTCCCTACCTTATGGGATCCAACCATTGTGCCCACATCAGTTGCCAAGCGCTTCACACGGCAAATGTTGCTCGCGCTCGACTACGCGCACGCCGCCGGGGTGATCCATACCGGTGGGTGCCCTCCTAACTAGTCTATATATCCCTCATCACCATTTCTGATTTTGTTTACTTATCCGCGCATACAGATATCAAGCCAGACAACATCATGGTTCAAATCAAAGACCTCTCCACCATTGACCGCTATCTCGCCGAAAAGCCCGTCGACCCGGCCCTACTAAACGATCCTGATGTATTACCCCCTAGCATCCAATCCCGCACCTTTGGCGATTACTACATCACAGGCTCCGTGAACGACCTCGACATCTGCCTCTGCGACTGGGGTGCAGCAGGATGGTCACGCGACAAGCGCTTGAGGCCAATCCAGCCCGTGCTCCTCCGCGCCCCCGAGGTAGTCATCTCTGCGCCTTCGGGCCCAGCGGTCGATATCTGGAATCTCGGCGCCGTGCTTCTGGAGCTGGTGGATGGGGTGCATATGTTCAGCGGGCGGAATAGCCGCGACGGTACCTACGACGCGAAGACGCATGCTGAAGAGATGGTGCGGTTATTTGGGCGGTTTCCACGGAGCTTGCGGGATCGGGGAAATAGGGATGTTGTGACGAGGTGCTTCCATAATGATGGTAGTATCATGGAACCTGAAATGAAGGGAACGGTGAGACTGGAGGACTGGGTTGAGAATATTCATGGGGAAGAGAAGGAGGCGTTTGTTGCGTTTTTGAAGACGGTCATGGTTATTGATCCCGAGAAACGGAAGACGCCCCGTGAGCTCCTGAATGAGCCGTGGTTACTAATCTAAGATAACATAATAATCCATTGGGAGAGAGGTGAGCGGCGGCATTAAGGGAGGCAATGTTTAGCAAACATAAGAAGAAAAAAGCTGACCTTGTCCATTATCCGAGTCAATGGAAGAGAACCGAGGCCACAGCGTTGAAGGTGTCTACCCCGAGTGCGCGAGCGAACCAACCCTCTTAACAACCCCCGTGTCATCACAAATGTCTCTCACCCTTCCTCCCAAGCGCGAAGCGCAGATCTCCCACCTAGCCGTGCTACCCTGCTAGCTCTCTCCCTACATGTCTCACCCGGGTAAGACAAAACTTAAAGTTTCAGCTCAGTTCAGCTGCATACTGACCGTTAGATCGCCGCGGAGTTTCCTATCCCAACTCTCTGCATCGTACGAACCTCGCATGAGATGGATGCTCAGTTGGTTACTGGTCTCGCTGTCTGATGGAGAGTGGGAGGAGGAAGTGCGATTGGGAGGGGCGTGAGACAATGCAGACGTTTTTGAGATGCTGTTGTTGGCTGGATGGCTACCGACCTGATCTAGCAATGCGCCATTGCCTGATCCGTGGGTAATGGGGAAAAGATCTGGGGGTTTCTTATACAAAACCCAATCGTATGGGCTGTAGTGCAGACCAGTCACTGTCGGCTTTAGATGAAGTGAAACATCGACGAGCGAGAAGGACAAACTGTAACCGAGTTTTGTGGCCAATAGACAGGCTGGTATGTAAGACACTGTGAGCTGCGATGGCTATAAAAGTTGCGAGGATGGCCCGTTGGCTGTTCTCCATCTCCATCTCCATCTCTCAACGTCCTCAATATCGAACAGAGTTTCTAGACAACATGCATTTCGTCAAGGTTTCAATGGTTATAGCCATCTCCCTTGGGCTTGCGTCGGCCCAGGAGCAGCATGTCGTTAGCATTACCTCCCCTCAATATTCAGTACGAACCCCTCCCCTAGCCTAGATGGGGCTAGGCTAGGGGAGGGGTTCGTACTGAATATCAGATAACTTAACGCAGGCGTTATTGTCAATGAACCCATCTCCAGTCCCACTACACTTGTCGTTATCTTTAAATATGGCTGCCTAAGTGGTCATTGTATTAGCACCTCCACTAACACATCCAATTACAGATCTATTGCTCTCATAGATGAAAGTAGTATATGCCTCACCTACGCGTAAGTTTCTTCCCAGACAGGCACTCGTGTTCTCTGGTACTCAGCCCCATGTGCTGATCTCACCGTACAGCTTCTCGGAGGATTGCCAAGGTCTCCCCCTTCCCGCGCCCGGATGGTTACAACCGGGGTGCAATCTCGTACAGGGGGACATATTGTCGAATTATAAGGCAATCAAATGCTTCAATTAGGGTTAATAGGGCGAGCTTTGAGCCGAGATGGCGGGTGTAGGCTGAGAGTGATTAGTCTGGGAAGCGGGGAGGGCAGCTGAGATTATAGAGGGGCCATAGTTTGCATCCGAATTAACATAATGACTTTTCGTTTGAGGAAGCCCCGTTCAACCCTCTGTACATCGTCAAACTTCATCCATTGCCTTCGTGGGTGTTGAGCCAACCGTCCAGCCATCATGCATTTATTCACGACTTCAATGATAATCGCCACTGTCTGTGGGCTGGCTCTGGCACAGGACGACTATATAGTTAGCATTCCGTCCCCAACCCCTTGCGGACCTCAAGAGCTAACGCAGTGACCTTTAGGGGTTTTTATTTGCCACAGACACTTGCGGCGAGGTTGGAGTACCCATCTACGATGGCTTCTGGACTCGGACTGTTGATAGGGAGTATGGAACCCCCTGTCCCATAACCAACACACTTGCTAACATATCTTAACTCTAGATCTGTTTTTATCAATGGCGGAGCGATCCAATGCGAGGTCTACACGTAAGTCTCTCTCCCAGGATATTACAGCCCGCTACGCAGATCCCAGCTCCTAACAACCCTTGGTGTGCAGCGACGAGGATTGCACCGGGACCCCTAAATCTGTCGAGGTGCAGCCGGGATGCACGCCTATGACGGGGGAGGCCTGGGAGAATAAGGAAGCGGTCAAATGTGTTCCTAGTGCATGAAGGTTTGGATTGGGGATAGGTGTAGACGGATGGGCCGATGTGGACGAGCAGGGGGCGGTGATGGCTGGTAATTCTTGGACGGAGAAGACACCAGAGGGGCTTGTGGAGGGGTCATACTATCTGAAATAAACACAACTGTCTTTCAGTAATAGAGTTCAGTCACAGAGTGGAGCGCGAATTTAAAGAAGGAAATCCTAGACGAGACAATTGGCTCCTGCTCCTGAATGTCTCGGGCTGCGATACCGTTTTTGGTGGGCCGTTGACTTACCCAGAAATGAGAGGCCATACAGAGTTTAAAAAACCAATATTTGGTCTCGCATGTAAAACATTGAGCTCTAATGGCCATATAATCTGGCAGGTGGCCCGCTAACTGGCCTCTCTCTCTTCAACTCCATTTCTCGATTTTTCTAAACACTTGGCAGACATTTATCTTTCTAGCCATGCATCTCGCCAAGATCTCAATGCTTATAGCCACCTTCCTCGGGGTTGTGTTAGCTCAGGAGGAACATCTCGTCAGCACCACCTCCCTTATAGCTTTTCGATGAGTATGGCTAATGCAATTACCACCAGGCCACGCTATACAAGGAAGAAAGATGCGCGGGAGATGCAGTCGGATTTATCGACAACGGGGCCTGCGCTAATCTGTCTGGGGTGAAGTACGAATAGCACCCACCTACCAACACCAGTTACGTTGACTAACGCGCCTAACTACAGGGCGGTTAACATTGAGGGATCCTCTTTGGTATGCACTGCCTACTAGTATGTCGCCCCCCCTCCGCCATCATATACGGCCAAATATTCCCGTCGTCTACTAATCTCATCGCGTAGTGACGCGGAATGCCTAGAGCCCCTTAGATTCTTGAGGCTGGGGCCGGGATGCCTTACAGTGGAGGGCTCCGAGTTGGCGGGGCCTGGGTCGGTCACATGTAACGTACGGAGGTCAATGTAGATGGGCGGTTGATGCGGGTAGGCTGGGGGCGCGGAGATGGGGCGTTGGTCGTTGGGAGTCGGCGGCTGGGTTTGTGGAGGGGGTCGTAGTTGATATCTGAAATAGTGGTATAGCCGCCTACTTGCTTGTGGATATGCTCGGCTGAGGCTTTTGGACTTGGGGATCTGTTGTGCATGTCATGAAGTGAGGGTTTCAATCTATAATTATGGCCTTGTAGGAGGCTGGAGTAGCTTCTCGCATTCCCGCAGCATTCAATTGGAGTGAGACCGATGGTAAGAAATAGAACGTTACGCAGGTAAATCAACGGCGTCAGAGTGGAACTCTCCTGATTATCCCATCCGGGCTATTACTGAGTGATTAATATCAATCCCTCTCCCGAGACGTTGAGGTTCATTAACTATAACCATATGGAGATGCATTGGGGTTCGGGTTGACGTCATGGGTGTTTGATCTTATCGATCTTATCGCGATGGGGGAGGGGCTGAGCTGTTTGTACGACGACAGACAACCAACAGACATTGGGGTGGGGTGTTAACTCTCGTCACCTCATCAACCCATCAATAAGGCTCGTCATGCAATTGATTGATAGTCGATCGAGTGTAGATACTGTATATCTCAATGATTGTATATAAACTACCCCTCCAGAAATGCCTCAACATCTCTATCCCCCATCCACCCCAAGCTCCCCGTCGTCCACCCAGCACCTCGCACCCACGTATCCGGGCCAAACGTGTGGGTCCCTCGTCCCCCCTCCAACCCAAGACCAGCAGCAGTGGTGGAGGTACCCTATACAAGGGTCTCCTCCATCCCCTCCCTTCCAGCCTAAGGCAACAACCAAGCGTGTCATCGTGATTCAATTACTGCACTGCGGGCCTCCGGCAACTGGAAAGGGTTCTGAGTCAAGGCTCGCTAGGCCGGATGCGGGAAGGCGGCATGGGAGTAGAGCTGGCGATTGGGACCCACTCTGCAGTAGCCTAGGACTGCACCTAGCACCCAGCACCACCCACCCCCTCAGTATTAATGTGGGTCGAAAAGGCGGGGGAGGGTCGGTCGTGTGCTGTTGGTGGGATGGGGTGGGATG
>LMYD01000684.1:0-25570 GCA_001630595.1 Pseudogymnoascus sp. BL308
GAAAAGCACGCACTCACCCATCCACAGTCGAAAGCCACAAGTCCTTCTTCGCACTAACAAACACCCTCCTCGGCACCTCCGCATGCGCCTCATCCAGCACCACCACCGCCGGCACCGCCACGCTCGGCTCCCTCATCGTATCAGCCAGCGTGCGCTCCTTGCCCGCGCCGCGCGAGACAGCCGCTGCTACCGCAGCAGCAGCAGCGGTAGCGGTAGCCGAGGACTCGGCGCGCGGGGTGGTCGGTTCTGACATCTCGCTCTCTCGATCGTTGGTTCGTCGGCGGGGCGTCCCGGGCGCCTGGGGTTGGCGATCCTGAGATCGATCGATGCTGATCGTCCTACTCGTCCTACTCTCTCGCCGCCTCGTCGTAACGTACTATACAAACCACGACAAACAAACCCCGCTGATCAGAGCTGAGCTGAGCTGAGCTGAGTGATGAGGCTGCACTGCTTAGAACTCGATGGAAGGCTCGTCGTCCCCGCCCTCTTAGCACGCAAGGTAAGTGTAGGCACACGCACCCGACGAGGCTCCAGGCTGCAGCTGCGGCTCTGGTTGTTCAGCAAGCAGAGGGAGCGGACCACTTAGACACGGCGCAGGGTGATGGGGAGCTGGGCGGGTGATGGGCGATGGGTAGGGCTTAGAGGGCCCACTGGGCGCTGCGGGTCATGCGGTTCGGGGGGTGGGGTGACGTACAGCTGGCGCGATACGGGGTCATGTCATGTCCGTACTATACCATCAGTCGCGGGGGGAAGGGGGGAGGCGGAAGTTTCCGCAGATATGTAGTAAGCGTAGATAGATAGTAGATGGAGTAGTTATATTGTTGGTTTGGTTATAGGATGGGCAGGATGGAGAAGAGACAGTAGGAGCGGGGGAGCTGAGCAAGCATGTACGGTTGATGGAGTCCCGCAGGACAAGGAGCGGGTAGCTGCGTCGAGCAGCGCACAGGCAGCGTGGCACCTCTCATGGCTGGGGGCGGTGGTGTGATGTTCGTTTTGGGGGTTGTGAATGGGTGGTGCGCGCTGCGTGCGTGTGCTGTGGTGATTGAGTGCAGCTGCGCGTCTTGCAAGGGACGGGTGCCAATGGGCGTGGCGTGGTGGGTGTTCTGCAGCTCTATCTCACTGTGTGGGGGTTGCAGGAGAGGAGAGGAGCCTAATATGGGGGATTGTGGTCTGTGTTTGTTTTATGCATGATGGGACTTTTTATTTTGTTTGAGATGCTAGAGTGGAGAGAGGGGCGATTAGGGGGATCGGAATGGGGAATGGGGAATGGGCAGAAAAATAAAATGATAGATGATTGAATACGAGGAAGAGGGGTTGTTTGGTCTTTGGGGATGACAGCGGGAATGCGGGATGCATGCGGGGTGGGGGGGTTTAGGGCCATCAAGGTTGCGATTAGATACGGACGACGGGATGACGAGTTTTTGGTTTTCGAGCGATTGAGACATTGATGAAAAGACGTTTAGAGGGGAATTAAAATTGTTGGATTTTTGGGAGGGAGTTTTTGATGAGGTGTGTATTTTTAAGATAGACCCCAGGTACGCTCAGGGTACTACAAACTGTCGAGTGCAAAATCAAGAGAAGCCCCTCATCGACTACGATAACCAAATACCCAGCAGCTACCCAATTCCCCCCTCCACAACTCAATACCGACACAATCGCAGTAGTGGACAAACCAATCCTGGCGGAGCAGGTGATAAGACCATAACCTCGGGCCTGAGTGTCTAAAAAACGTCATCTCAGCTACACAGGGTTTGCAGTGTATGTCCATCACAGCCGCCGGCAAATGAGCTTCCCTTGCAACATAGCAGCCAGATATTTGAACCGGGTAGAGGGAGTATCTTTTGAAGGGAGAGGAGGGGATGGAGTGCGGGGTTGGGGAGATATACATTTCAGCCCGTCCGTCCGGGTTCCGGGTTCATCCTCTGTGTATACAGAGCGAGCGAGCGAGCGATTACAATATAGTAGTATGTATGGGTGACACTTGCGCGATAGCCATAGTACTCTTGTAACCCTTCGCACGCACGCCCGTGCCCCACTGGACGACTGAGGGACCTCACAAAAACCAACTAGGGCAAACAGACAGACAGACCACTCAAGCATAGTAGTCCAGAACAGAGCAGAGCACAGGATTAGATAAAAAGCAGGGAACGAGCACCTCGCTACAAAAAGCAAGCAAGTGGTACACGCGTAGATTACACGGTATATATCAAGATAGATCCCAACCCTCCCAGCACATTTCAACATTTTATGAGGTAAATCACTCACACCTCCCCCTCTTCGCTGCGCCCATGCGCCAGTCATTCCAATCCCGATCCCTTAGAATCGTCCCTCCTTCCTATGTCCATAGCGACCCGCTTAGAAAAGCGCAAAGACCATGACCATAGCCCCAAGGATGCCGCTGCCGACAACAGCGTTGCGGCCTGCAGCACCGGTGAGGGTGGGGGTGGCGGATGGGGCGGTAGGCTCCTCGGTCGAAGTGGGAGGCGCGACGCTGGTCTCGAGGGTGGTGGATGGAGCCTCGGTAGTGGTGGGCTCGGTGGCAGACTCGACAGTCGAGGTGGCCTCCTCCTCCTCGGTGGAGGTGGTGGTTGGCTCGGGGGCCTTGGAGGTGGTGGACAGGGCCTTTGTGGATGTCGAGGTGGGCGCGGTGGAGATCTGGGAGACCTCGACGGTCTTGGTTGACTTTGCGGAGGTCTGGGTGGGCTCCGAGGCGGAGATGCTGATGGTTCCCTCGCTGGGGCCGGTGGTGGTCTCAGCGTCGCCGCCCTCGCCGCCGGCGATGGTGAAGGGGTTCGAGTATTGGAATTGCGTGGTGTCGGAGTCGAGTTGGAGCAGGATGCCGTAGGCGGCGAAGGGGGCGGAGGTGGGGACGCTCCATTCGAACTTGCCGAGGCCGCTGTCGATGGACTCTGTGGTGGTTTGTTAGTTGTGCTCCTGCGGCGCAGCAGCAGGAATGGAGAGGGAGGGTGTTCTTACTGGCGATGGGCTCAGCGGCGATGTCGAGGCCTTGGGCGTTCTTGCCCTGCATCAAGAGCAGGGTGATGGGTGCGGCAGGGTCGCTGGGAGTCCATTTGATGGTGAACTTCTCGCCGGCTGTGAGGACCTCGTTGCTGGATGGTGCGGTGAGGACGTTGAAGCCGGGGATCTGGGCGAGGACGCTGGTGGTGGTGGCCAGTGCCAGAAGGCAGGCCTTGGCGAATGAGTACTGCATATTGAAGAATTGAGCGCGAGGTCGGTCGGTGTAAAGAGTGACTGGTATCCGAGGATACTGAATGAGCGACGATGAGGCAGGAAAATATCAAAAATGAAGGACGACGGCGTAGTATGTAGAAGAGTAAGAGGGCTGGAGCCGGAGATGTCACAGACGGGCAATTGCCAGAGAGGGAGGGCCAGGCGCCAGTGTCAGCCCCCGCACGGATCCTCTTACCCTGAGGGCTTATTGGAAATTGGGTGTGAAGCCCATCGAGCAGCCCATCCTAGCGGGCCAACAGGTGGATACTCGCAGGGAGAAATTAACGATCATATTGAAGGGTCGGACTGGGGGGGTGTGGTGTCCCAAAATAAACCGTCAGGTCTAGCCCAGGGCAGACAAGATGGGCAAATCTCTCAAGAACTGATCGCACCTACCTTCTTCGATCGTCCTAGACAAGGCGAATCGTCAAGTGATCAAGCAACGGCAAATATCAATCAACCCCTTACTTCTGGTTGCCGGCGATGCAGGTACACCATGTATTGACTGCATTGAGTGAGGGTGTGCCATGGGGAAAGACGCGTTTGTTTGGTTGAATGGGGGGGCCCACACCGCTGACACCGTAAGGGTCCATGATAGAGCACCTGCGGCGCAGTGTTTTGGTGCCACGAGGTGGGAACACATCCATGCATGGCTCCATGCGTCTTCGGTGTCTCTGTTTGTCACCTCGCCGCCTGCGCCTCGATGCATCCAATCAAGGACGTATAGGCTGAAAGAGCAGATGCGGTGCAGGAGATGCGCATCGGCGGCGCAGCAGCGACACCAGGAGCAGAGCGACTGGACAGAGGGTGGACAGGGTGGACAGAAGAGGGGACAGAGAGACAGAGGGGGGACAGCGAGTGGACCACTGTGGATGGTTGTGGATTGGGCTGTGGGTGGTATGGATGGTATGGATGGTATGGATGGGATGGATGATAGTGGACCCGAGCCATCGTGCCGCACATTCCGCCGTTGATGGGTCCTATTGGTGCTATTGGATGCCTGAGCCAATAAGGCAATAGTAAGACAGCAGGGGACAATATTTACCCATGGAGATGTCGGATTTTAGCAACAGTGCGCAATTACGGCTATATCCCCTCTAATCCCAATGGGAGCAAAAAGGAAGCACCTATCAGGACTATCAATTTACTAGCGATAGGCTTGTTGGACTGTGGAGGCAGAAGAGGCAAAAGAGAGGGCCAGGAAGATTCTTAAGGGTCTCTAGGTTCTGACCTTGCTGACGATGCTGACGATGCTGACCGTCACCAAAGTGATGATCAACGTGTCTTCGCATTTGACCGACGATGACCGACGACCACCAACGACTACATCTTACTGCTTCGGGGACGGATCATCTCCAGCTCGCCGATCCACCGTCAGGAACGGGGGGACTGTTATTCCGCATGCTTGTCTGGTCTTGGTCTAGCAAACGTCATTTAAGCGAGGTCTCCAAGTCTCATCTCTGGAGATTGTCGAGTCTCAAGTCTGAAGCTCAACCTCAATCAAGCCTCAAGTCTCAGGTTTTTATTGATTTTCATCAAAGCATACCACGAGTCACATGACACAGGCATCTCAACGACACACCTACCTGACTTATGGGCTCATCTGAACAGTCAATTCCAAGACAGATACACTCTGCATCATAAGACAATAACAAACTGGAACCACAACAAACTTCCTTAATAATCAAAGTCATGTGCCAATTGTCTCATTGGACGACTGCAACGAGCAACACACCACCACATCATGCCTCCAGTAACCTTAGTAACCTTTAGCACCGTACCTGACCTTACAAGGAAATCAACAATGAGGGGTAAGACACGATGTTCAACGGTTTATCTCACAGCTGTCTCAAACATCCGTCGCCACTTTTTATATCACATTCCATAGCCCTCTTCTGTCATTATCCAAACCTCCAAAAACCAATGCTATAATGTCTTCGTGAGTGAACTACCCCAGATTGTTTCCCTACCGCCTTCCCACTCCGTCTCTGCCCCCGCACCATCATCCCTGCCGTGACCTTGGTAGCTCCATTGCTAACCAGCGACGCTCACTCTACAGCACGAACTTGCCAGAGAACCTCCTCAAGACAACCACTTCTGCGCTCAAAGACACAGTCATGGGCGGACAACCTGCTGCGAAGGCGGAGAACGAGTATCCTCAATTGTCCGCGAAACCGGTCGGGCAGCGGATCTCGCGGATTTACAAGGAGCGCATCAATTCGTTTACATCGGGTGGCCAATATGAGACCAAAAACTTACGATCGTGAGTTGATTCAATGCGCCGTAATTAGAATACTAGAACTACCACTAACTTATGTATTTGATAGTATGCTGAATGAGGCTGTGGTTTCTGGAGAACCCCATGTCAAACTCTCAGTCTACAACGTGCCAGACCTCGCTCGGCCGACTTTCAAAGATGCCGTTTCCCACGACTTCAAGCCCACCAAGGTGGGAGAGTCCTTCGGGCCGTCATGGTCAACCCACTGGTTTAAGGTGGCCCTCACAGTCCCCAAGGAGCTACTAAAGAAGGAGCTTCTCGAGTTGCACTGGGATGGGAATAATGAGGCGCTCGTGTGGTCTAAGGATGGCCATCCGCTACAGGGCCTAACAGGCGGAGGCGAAAGAGTAGAATGGGTTATTCCTGATTCCTTCAGAGATGGGAAAGAGCATATCGTATATGTCGAGATGGCCTGTAATGGCATGTTCGGAAACGCACCCGGTGGAGACTCGATCCAGCCGCCTGATCCGAATAGGTATTTCAGACTTGGCAAGGCGGATATTGTTGCCGTTAACGTGCAGGCGAGGGCTTTACGTCTGGATTTCTGGGTTATTGGAGACGCCGCGAAAGAGTTCCCAGAGAACTCCTGGGAGCAGCACAAAGCCCTCCAGGTCGCGACGTCAATAATAGATGCCTTCGAGGCTGGCAATCAAGATTCGATTATCAAAGGCAGGAAGATTGCTCAAGAATACTTGAGTGAGAACGTGGATTCTGCGAAGGTCTATGAGACTGGCACCGAACCTCTTGTGTATGGAATTGGCAACTGTCACATCGATACATGTTGGCTCTGGCCCTGGGCTGAAACCAAAAGAAAGGTCGCCAGAAGTTGGACGAGTCAATGCAACCTCTTGGATTCTTATCCAGAGCACCGCTTTACGTGCTCTCAAGCACAGCAGTTCAAGTGGCTAAAGGAGTTCTATCCATCTGTCTTTGCCAGAGTCAAGGAGCATATTAAGAAGGGCAACTTCCAGACGGTTGGAGGTAGCTGGGTGGAACATGACACAAATATGCCAAGTGGAGAATCGCTTGCTCGACAGTTCCTATACGGCCAACGCTTTTTTGAGAGTAATTTTGGGGAGCGATGCAAGACGTTCTGGCTTCCGGACACCTTTGGTTACTCTGCCCAACTCCCGCAACTGTGCAGGCAGTCAGACATGAAGCGCTTCTTCACCCAGAAGCTGAGCTGGAACAATATCAACAAATTCCCGCACACCACGTTCAACTGGGTGTCCCTTGATGGAAGCCAGGTCATCTGCCACATGTGTCCGTCCGAGACGTATACTGCGGAAGCCAATTTTGGCGACCTTCGTAAGAGTATAACCCAGCATAAGTCGATGGATCAGGATCCGACATCGCTCTTGGTCTTTGGGAAGGGTGACGGTGGTGGTGGTCCTACATGGGAGCACTTGGAGAAGCTCAGACGTTGCAGAGGGTTGAGTGATAAAATTGGCGCACTACCTAGAGTTCACATGGGCCAGTCCGTCGAAGACTACTATGACCGACTCGAAGACCGAATTGGGAAGGGCTTGGATCTTGTCACTTGGTATGGTGAGCTGTACTTTGAGCTTCACCGTGGGACATACACCACCCAGGCGAATAACAAGCGCAATAATCGCCAGGCTGAGTTCCTGCTTCGCGATATTGAGCTTTTGGCCACTGCTGCGACTCTCAAGGATTCGAAGTACAAGTATCCCAAGGAGGATATCGATGATATGTGGGAGGCTACGTTGCTGTGTCAATTCCATGATTGCCTTCCTGGGAGTTCGATAGAGATGTGCTACGACGACTCGGACGAGGTAAGGCTCCTCTCCCCCACTACTTGTATTATTCTAACAGAACTCGCAGCTTTACGAAAAAGTATTCAAGACTGGTCATAGACTGCTAAAAGAAGCCCACAAAGCACTTGGTCTTGAGGACCCTGGAGTATCTGGGGGCGATGGTGGACTGGTTGCTGTGAATACACTTCCATGGTACCGTAAAGAGATTGTGAACATCTCACCAACTGCGGTCGGCATAGCCTGTGGAAGCGGAACTGCCATCACCATCAAGCCATTCAAGATTGCCGAAAAGCCCGCCGTGACCGTCCGCGAAGTCATCAAGGACGTCTTCGTCCTCGAAAACGAGCAGCTCAGAGTCCAAGTCGAAGGCGGCCACATCACCTCCCTCTACGACCACAAAGCCGGCCGCGAAGTCATCCCCAAAGGCAGCAAGGCCAACCAGCTCGTGATCTTCGACGACAAGCCGCTCTACTGGCAAGCCTGGGACGTCGAAGTCTACCACCTCGAGTCACGCAAGGAGCTCAACCCCTCCAGCACCCGCGTCATCGAAAACACCCCCCACCGCGTCAGCGTCCAGAGCGAGACCCGCATCAGCGCCGACTCCTGGATCAAGACCACCATCAGCCTCAGCGCCGCCTTCGCCAACCAGCCCTCCCTCGTCGAAATCGACGCCGAAGTCGAGTGGCGCGAGACCATGCGCTTCCTCAAGGTCGAGTTCCCCGTCGACATCCGCAACACGGAAGCCTCGTACGAGACAGCATTCGGCATCGTGCGCCGCCCGACGCACTACAACACCACGTGGGATATGGCCAAGTTCGAGGTCTGCTGCCACAAGTGGGCGGACCTGAGCGAGCACGGGTACGGCGTGTCGGTGCTGAATGAGTCCAAGTACGGGTTCGCGACGTGCGGGAATGTGATGAGGCTTAGTCTCCTGAGAGCGCCGAAGGCGCCAGATGCGAATGCGGATATGGGGAGGCATCGGATTAGGTGGGCTATACTGCCGCATAAGGGGGGCGTGGGGAATCAGACGGTGAGGGCGGGGTATGCGTTTAATAACCCCATGCGTGTGTTGCGTGCGCCGGCGGCGGCGGTGGTGGAGGCGGTGAATGGGCTTGGGGTTAGGGTTGGCGGGGATGAGAGTCTGGTGCTTGATACGGTGAAGAGGGGGGAGGATGATGAGGGGGTTAGTCGCGGGGAGCTGCCGAAGCGGAAGGGGAGGAGTGTGATACTGCGCATCTTTGAGAGTTTGGGGGGGACGAGTAGGGGGGTGATTGAGACGGGGTTTAAGGTGAAGAGGGCGTGGAAGACGAATGTGCTGGAGGATGAGGGGGAGGAGGTTAAGGTCGAGGAGGACGGGGTGAGGATTTCGTTGAGGCCGTTTGAGGTTGCTACGTATAGGTTGGAGGTTTAGGGGAGGTTACCTTGGGGGGAAGCTGGTGCGGGGCTGACGGCCAAGAGAGGGGAGACGGAGGTAGCTCCGGAATATCAGATTGTAAATGTGATGAGCTCGCGGTGTGCACATAGCGTATGTGATAGCGCGTGCCACCACAATCCCTCAAGACTCACATCTGCCCTCCACATCTCTCCTCCCAGCCACGTCCATCTCGTCCTCGCCGGGCGCACGTATCGTACCATAGCTAGCTCGACCAAACCCGGAACTATCGATGTGACCAACCCGCCATCTATCTCGCACCGTGTGATAGTGACACCTCCGTCCATCCACTCCCAATTGTGATACCACACACACTACACAACGCCATCCCGAAAGTCCAATAATCACGTGCCCCTACCGCTCTAGAGTGTCTCGGACATCCATCCCAAGCAAGCGGTCCAACAAACGTGCCAGGAGCGGGGGGAGCGCCGAATGCCCGTGCGCCGCCCGGCCGGTGATTGTATTCCCCTCTTTGCGAAGGGGAGGCGGCGGTGCGGTGGGTGAATCCTGTTTTGGGAATGGGATTCCGGTATTGGTGTTTGTTGGTCTGTTGGGTGTTGGTTGGCGTCTGACCGATGCCTTCTCTGGGCGTCGTCGTCAGGTGTACTATTAACGGCACTTCTTGTCGGGTGGGGGTGTACTATTAACGGCACTTTTCAAACATAGGAGTTCTGATACCTCCCCTTCGAAACTCGAAACGCGAAACGCCCTCCCAGCATGCATTGAAACACCAAAAATAACCTCCCATCCCTCCCATGAAACTCCTCCCCCGTTTCACACGCCTCCTAATCCCATCCCAAACCTCCCACCTGCATCCCCCTACCATAGCTAAAAATACTCCACCCCTCCCCTCCCCTTCCACCCCTGTCCCCCGTCACCACCCGCATGCCCCACACCGCCTAGCGCTAAGCAATTCCCCCAATAAGAGCAAGCAGACGAGATTCCAGCGCCGTGGACTCAGTCTGTAGCCGCCGGGAGGTGGGTACGTACTGTACGTACTGCTGTGGAGGACTGGGGGGTGGGGGTGCTGCTTTAAGAGGGGGGTTTGGCGGAGGGTGATGGGAAGGAGGGAGGGAGTGGAGAGGATGGAGGTGGATGCCCACAGACGGCACGGCGCGCGCGGATCATGCGCTCACAACAATCGCTCTGGTGCGTGTGGCCAGCCCGCCCAGCTCGCTCGCTGCGAGAGCGAGCGCTGTGGAAGTGACGGAGGGGGGGGGGAGCCACGCGCGATCGAGGTTGTGGTACCACACCAAGGACGTATGTAGGCGGGTATGTAGCTAGGCTGGGGCTGCTGCTGCTGCTGCTGCTGCTGCTGCCTGCCGTGGATGGCATGCAATGCAGATTCTGTGTGCGTCGCCGATGGGTGGCGATGGGATCTCTGAGAGCTTGGGTTGGGGCACGTTGTGGGTTGCATGATGGGTTGGGCTGGGTCGTGGATGCTGCGGCCGGTGGGTGGTTATGGGGAGGTGGTCGCGGATTGGGTTCTGTTTATTTGTTTGTTTGTTTTGGGACTGGAGCTGTGATATGGTTAGGTTGAGGGAGGGGATGAGATGTGGGAGACGACGAGGTGGAGGAGAGGGAGTCACGATTAGAAGAGAAGGGTGGTTGCTTGATATACGACTCTTCATTTCGAGCTATGTACGGGCATCTAGACCTCCCAACCCATTTCACGGCACGTATGCCTTCCTTTACCCCCCACCATACCCGCCATCAAACGCCAAAAACACACACATATTCCGATCCAAAAAAAAACGCCCGCTCCCGCCATCCCGTCCCAGCATACGTAGCCTAAGCAGACGGGAGACAAAAACACCCCCCAACCCCCACCCANCTGAAGCCGAGCGTCCTCGAGCGCCGTGCGTGCGTGGCTCGTTAAATGAGAGAAACAACTGTTTTGCTTTTCTCTTCTGCTTCCGAGAGGTATATAACTTCGATGTGATGTGATGGATAAATAAGGTAGATAGGTAGCGTGCGATGTGTCCAGCGCATCTTAAAATTAATGTGTTGATTTCCGTGTCCACGGCCCAAAAATCCGTGGTTAAATTGGGCAGTCGATTCAACTTCACTTGCCTCCCGGCATCGATCTAGCGATCCGGCGAGGCTCCCCGTAGTCGTCTGTCTGTAAGCTCTCTACTCGATCTTCCTCCTCTTCCCTCTCGGCGGCGCGCTCATCCTCGGCGTATACGTCGTGACGGTGGTGCGCGTGACGATCTCACGGGTTTGCTTCACAATGCCACGGCTGGTCTTGGAGGAGCCCTTGACGTCGAACCAACGCCCCTTGAGTGCGATATCCCAATCGTGCGGGCTGCGGGCGCTGAAGGGGGAGTGGATGCTGGTGGCGCTCATGGGGTGCGCGCTGTATGGGTTTGCGCTCATGGGCGATCGAGCGTCCTTTAGAGAGAAGGCGGGGGATGGGGGTATGCGAAGGCGCATGCGGGAGGTGGAGGGCGCGGAGGTGGGGTAGACGAAGGGCGAGGGTGCCGGGGATTTGTGTGGGAGGGTGTGGCCGTCGTCGCTGGTGGGTGAGACGGAGGTGGCGGAGGAGCCGTCAGATTGGGCGGCTGAGGAGGAGGGAGATGTTGAGCCAGACTTGGGCTTGTCAGTTACGACGGGCGAAGCCATGCTCTTGAGAAAGTCGAGGTAGGCGGACGGCGGGGTGATGGGGGTCTTGGTATCGCACTCGATCTTGATGTAGTCGGGGAAGGCGGAGAGAGGCGTGCGAGCAGACCGGGCGCTGAGTTCAGAGGGAAATGGAGACGGAAACGACGCTGTCTGAGGAGTCTTCAGCTTTGGCAGCGTCGGGCGGGTAGTCGTTGAGGCGGCCATCTTGAACCTTCGAGTGTTGAAGCGAGTGTCCTAATTCCTCGTGAAAGAGTGACTCGGGATGGGAGGCGAGGCAAGATGCGAGAGGCAGGGCACCTTGGAGCGAAACCGTGGTAGTGGTCCGTAAAAGGTGAAGGGATCGTGATGGGTGGAGAGGTAAAGTATTATAGGGAAACAGAGGCGGCGGGTGGGCTTGGGAGAGATGAATGTTTCCGTGTGACAAGGGTGGACCAGGTCAACAAGCTGGCGCAGCAGTGGTCCGAGTATGAAATAGCGGACAGATATAGCAGCAAGAAGGGGCGCAAGGAGACGTAACGCGGGCAAGTCAGAGTGATAGAGGGCTGCAGGACAGGTCGGACGCAGGTGGCAGCTTTGTTCGTTCAGTTGGTCCCCCTGGTCAAGCGCTGGCAGGTGATAAGGGCGGCAATGGGGCAAGGGTGTGTTAGACCAGAGCCAATGAGAGACGGCAGTTGACAAGAAACGGGATGAGCGATGGTGCTTTGCCTCTCCTGGGAACTAAGCGACACGCCAATCAGTAGGTCGCGAATGGCGCTGGGGTGGAATTGCGGGTTGTGTTGGTGGGTTGTGGGTCGCCCAGTCCTGTGGGTGCAATAGAGCGCCCGTTGGTTCTTGGCCGCGTTTTAGGTCGAGAGCGAAGGATGGATGATTGAGCTCGATATAGATCTGTGACCTGTTGTTGATTTTCGCTGTAGACGCGTTGAAGAGAGCGCGTGGGAGAGATTGTTGGAGATGGCGGCGAAGACGAAGACGGTGAAGATGAAGGCGAAGGCGAAGGCGAAGGCGAAGGCGAAGACGAAGAAGATGATCGGGGAGTCCGTCGATGAGGAAAAGAGATCGTCAAGTGTGAATGTGCACTGTATGTACAGTATGTCCATAGAGGCACAGTGGTGAGATGCTGTGGTGCTATGGTAAAGGTCACTGCCAGCGAATGCGTCGAGAAGTGAGCGTCGCCTGCAGATACCCGCTCGTGATTGGCCTGTGACTTCCGCGTTTCGCTTGTGATTGGACAGGACGAGAATGCGTATGTGCGTCAGTACTATACTTGGCGCTCAGTCCTCGGCGGCTAAATCTTCAACTCTTTGGTCTGTGAGCCAATGAGACAGAAGGTGATCTGGACGGAGTCTCAGCACTGTTTGGGCCAATAATCCAGCTTTGTATCGAAGTATGGCCTCGATGCCGATGCGCGGTATTTGTGGTTGGAGGGGAGCGTCAGTTGGTGGCGCTGCAGTTGGAATGGACAAGTTGGACAAGTTGGACAAGTTGGCCCGCGGTACTATCCAGAGTACGTGTACGGGTAACTCGAGGGCGTCGTGGCTTCAGTGTGGTGGAGGCGTGGTAGTTGAAAAAAGGCAATGGGCCCGAGATGAAAGCGAGACAAAAATTCCCCAAGATCCAGAGCGCTGTTGGAACCAGGCCGATGGGTCAGACGACTCTCGTTGGGAGGACGGGGAGGACGGGTGGCTTGAGTGAGACGGGACAACCAACAGATCGGGCAAATAGACGCTGATCCCGAGTGCACAAGTTATGTCAGAATGTCAATGAGGTTATTTCTCAGATGTCACGATACTGGGCATTTGCCTTGCTTATGTAGTGCCAAAGTGCCAACTGAGAGTCCCCTATTCACAGAAGGGCGGCCGTCAAAGTAGGCCATGCAGATAAACTGACACAAAGAGCGCGCGCCAGCAGAGATATATTTTGGTCTGTGACGGGCGCGAATCAACGAGATCCAGTGTGTCGACGACCTGCTCGCCGTTAATAGTATATTGGCGCCAGAAGATGAGGCAGAGCTTCGCAGAGCGCGCGGTATCTGGTTCTCTGTGGTTCGTGGTCCAACACCAATTGCCGCCAACCTAAGTTCCCACCCAAGAGCTTGTGTTGGAGCAGATACAAGACTGTCGTCTGACTGGCTCACGAACCTTCAGCAATCTTTCCAATAGAAACGTCAACTAGGCTGGCCATTTCGATGGCCATTACTCAGCGCGCGGCTGCACGCCATCATCTAGACGCCGGACTTGTGGCTGACAACCATCACCATCAGAAGGATTCTTAGCGAATAGCAGATAACCACGACCCAAGCGCGTAATATCTCGAAGTCTCCCCATTATCTTCCCCTCATTGCCCACAGCCAATCATGCCAAATCATCGAGCACACAAGTTGGACAGCCGCCCGTCGTCCACACCCACTCCATCGGGCTGTAGAATTGTTACCAATGATTCCCTTGTTGACAGCTGCAAGTCAGTGTCGCACTGTTGGGAATCATGACGAACAGCTACACTGCATCATCTACTGAGCATCGTCGGCATGGTACCATATTAAACAACGCCGATTCACACCATGCAAATTATAATCCATGCTGTGCGAGTCCACACGTGTCTTCCATGTTTACCTCCATTCATTCAAAAGAACGTAAGTTGGTCATGGGGCTTGTCTCCCCCTCTCCAAAACCCAAACAGCCATAATCAGAAGAGAAAGAAAACGGACCGAAGCCTTCATGAGCTCGCCATGACTCCCTGGACAAATCTGTGCTGGGCTCGCCACCTATTACTGGCCTGCAAAATAGCGACTGCCTGCAAAGAGGTCATGTATGAACTCGTCATCTCACTCTAACCTGAAGGATAAGCAACTTGTCACTATCCATGAATCTGTGTTGTGCAATCGAGGAACACGAGATCAATTTTCAGCCCCCAGCGCACAGAGAAATAGGATCTGTAGTGGTCAGAACGAGCAGGAGTAGCATTAACACTGAAGAGACGAGTCACTCGAACTCAAACCTTCAAGGAACAGGATTCGTAGCCGCTTGAGCGAATTAGAATAAATCAAGGCTGTAAGAACCAAGCAGTCTCTCCGAGCCCAAAGCTCCAGGAAATTGGATCCATGGCAGCCTGAACGAATACTGTTGGAATAACAGCAATACTGTAAGGAACGAGCCGCTCCCCCGAATGCAAAGCTTCAGGGAATATCACCCAACGTAGTCCAAACGAGTACCATGGCATTGGAATCAATAATACAAGAAACAAGCCGGTTCCCGAAATGCAAGGCTTCAGGGAGCAAGATAGACGGTTGAACGAATAGGGATTGAACCGGAGGATCAGTGGCAACCTCGACGAATAGAGGGAAGAATCGGAACTGCCAGACCACCATCAGGTGCGAGGAGCAGGCGCCACGTACAGACGCATATTACCCAGGTGGACTACCCAGACAGGCTTCGGCCAAGACACTTATGTTTCGGGAACACGCCCCAGCTTACCATTTAGTAGAACACTTTCGGGTAGTCCCAGCAGCCACGACAAGCCGACTTGGCGATTCAATATATCGGCTGTCATGCTTGCACTGTAGCTGCCACACAGATCGACGGCGCGTGGCTCTCAGCTCTCCTAGCTCGCTATCTCGCCCAGCTCTTTCGCCCCCCAGTCTTCATCCTGCGTGTTTGTGGCGTGACGGGTGGATCGTTCCTTCCCTCCACGCGGTAACCCTCGTCTGGGATTGTACTTTCAGCTTTTTGCCTGAAAGGAAAGAGCCATGGGAGTGGATCTTGGGGCGAGAATCATGTTGGGGAGAAGAGTCCAGAGTCCGTTTCGGTGTTAAGCTGGTGAGATGAGTCGTTAGCAGGATAATGGAAGGAGCTCGAGAAGACCGGTAAGTTGGAGGTGGAGGGAATATTCATTTCGGGATGGTGGGGGATCAGTGGGGTCCCCAGCTGGAGACCCCAGGGCCAGACCAGCCTCGGGTTTGTTGGATCAATGCACATGCTGCAGCGCCCAAACGACAAGAACGCCATACGCACTGTTGATGTTGTTGGAGGTAGTATTCAGTTCGGGAGATTGTTCGACGCTGTTGCGACTTGATTTCTGCGAACCCTCGCACAGAATACAGCTGATCGCGCGCAAAAGCAGCACAGTTCGGTGGTTTCGCGTTGCGCTTTGTTCGGCGATCCTGAGCCGAGCCGCGGGACTGCACCACATAGCACGGCAGTTAACAAGCATACGCCACGCGTCTGCCATTGGCTCTCTTTCTCCAACTCTTCCCATCGGACTGGACCGAACAGTACACGGCGACCCACGCTTTCGACTTCAGCACCACGTCTACTTGGCACACCCACGGCACGGTACATGCCTGATTAGGGCTTCGTCCTGTTCGACTTTACCCAGACGAAAAGTCCCTTCCCGTCCTCGGTATCCCCAGCTTTCACCCAAAATTAACACTCTTCTCCCGGCTATTGCCCCTCCACCTCGCCGAAGCGGAAGGGGATATCGATTTCTGGCCTCGGCCAGGGAAAGAAGCAAGAATCAACTTGTTCGTAAATTGTGCTGAAGCTCCTTTTGCTGGCATGGGTTTTGCGCTGGCGACTTCTGACAGTGCCAAGTAGTCTTGTCTCGTCCACGGTTAGACCGCCCCTCTCAAGGTTTATGCAGCACTATACCGGATGTGGCGGTGGATCACGCATGTTCTGGAGTAATCGACTTTACCCAGAGTGCGGAGTACGACGTCGACATTTAGCCTGATGCCATGGAAATCGCTCTATCCAATCACTATTCTCTACAGAGCCAATGGAACACCTACCGGCTCAGGGGAACGCATGACTGCCCTACTGTGATGGTGGGATAAATGCGCCCTGGCCGCTGCTGGCTTTCGGCGGCCCCAGTGTACTTGCCAGTGTCAAACCCAGCTCCATTGTGTGATGGAGTCCACCGATGTCCCCACCGAAGCACTCCACCCGGCACCAGAACACGCTCGTGATTCCTACTATGCTCCAGTGGGAAGAAAATCGCCCACAGTTGTCTCTGTTTCTATGCGGTCTGCGCGGCCGTTGGTCGAGCCCTTCCCCGGATGAGTAGAAGGCGCGCTAGAGTGTACTCTAGATGCGATTGTTTTTGGGGTACCGGGGTTGCATTAGGAGGGGCAAGGGGAGAGAGGTGCGCGCGGTCGGAGGCAACCCCAAATTGTATATATAGTCATTGACTCCCCGTCCCCTACACAAAGAGGTATCCCCAAGATCGGCCATCGACAACCTGCATTGCGAGCATCTCAACCGCCGCCATGCCGTTCTACACTCCCAGCAAGCCGACGTTCGAGGTCGCCGGACGAGAGTTCCCGCGCATTACCTGGTGGAATGAGCCTGGCATGAGGTCACTGTACATCTGCCTCGGCTTCGTTGTCTTGACGTCTGCCACAAACGGTTACGATGGGTCGCTCATGAACGGTCTCCAGGCTATGGATTCATGGAAGAATGGTGAGCACCCCGAGCGCTGGCTTTGGTCTTCACCCGGAATACGTCCTAACATACCTCACAGAGTTCAAGTTCCCCAGTGAGGCCTCCCGTGGTCTCCTCAACGCTATCATGTCAGTCGGATCTATCTGCGCGCTCCCAGTCGTCCCATATACCGCCGATATCCTCGGCAGACGTTGGGGTATCATTATTGGCTGCACGATTATGATTCTCGGTGTTGTTCTCCAGTCGATTGGTATCAACATTCAGCTGCTCACTGCATCCCGTTTCCTCGTCGGTTTCGGCGTGGCAATCGCTCACGGAGCTTCCCCTCTTCTCGTTGCCGAGCTTGTCCACCCCCAGCACCGTGCGATTTACACCACAATTTACAACTGTACCTGGTATTTCGGTAGCATTGTTGCAGCATGGACTTCATTCGGTACCAACAAGCTAGGAGATACCAATAACTGGGCATGGAGAATCCCCACCATCCTCCAGGCCCTGCCATCCTGCCTGCAAATGATCTTTATCTGGTACGTTTACAGCAAGTTCACTGGGGCACATTTTCATATCCATTGTATATGCTAACACTATAAACAGGTTCGTGCCAGAATCGCCGCGTTTCCTTATCGCCAAGGGCAATCACGAGGAAGCCCTCAAGGTTCTTGCCGACGTACACGCCCGCGGTAACGAAGACGATGAGCTGGTGCAGCTCGAGTTCACTGAGATCACCGAGACCATCAAGCTGGAGCAGGAATACGAGGGTAACGGGTGGCAACAACTGATCAGCACCAAGGGCAACCGCCATCGACTTATCATCCTCATCTCTCTCGGCTTCTTCTCCCAATGGTCTGGAAACGGACTCGTGTCTTACTACATGTCTGACGTTTTGGAGTTGGTGGGCATTACTAACCCTGACAAGAAGCTTGAGATCAACGGTATCCTGATGATTGTCAACTTCGTCGTCGCCTTGTTCATGTGCTTCTGGATTGACAAGCTCGGCCGCCGCCTGCTCTTCCTTACTGCAACTGGAGGCATGCTCGGATCTTTCATTATCTGGACCGCAACTGCATCAGTTGTCGCCAGGACCGACAAGGCGAACCCCAACACCATGGCTGCAAATGCTGAGATCACCTTCATCTTCATCTTCTACTGCTTCTACAACATGGCCTGGTCTGGTCTGCTTGTCGGTTACGCTGTCGAGATTCTGCCATACAGCATCCGTGCCAAGGTATGTCATCCCCACTGATACACGAGGCTCGAAACACCGAAACTAACTTCGCTCTAGGGTATGACCGTCATGTGGTTCTCCATTGATCTCTCTCTCTTCTTCAACAGCTACGTCAACCCCGTCGCCCTTGGCAAGCTGGGATGGAAGTACTACATCGTGTACGACTGCTGGCTGGCATTTGAGCTCTTCATCGTCTGGCTCTTCTACATCGAGACCAGCAACACCGCGCTCGAGGAGATCGTCAAGCACTTCGACGGCGACTCGGCCTTGTTGGGCGGCGCCGTCGCCACCGAGAAGGGCAGGCAGCTGGTTGAGCAGATCGAGGACTACAGTAACGCCGGTGGCGAGGAGGGGCTCCATGGCACGAACCACATCGACGTGAAGTCGCCGGAGGTCGTGGCAGTGGAGAACAAGGCGTTGAACTAGGGCTTGGCCATTGTAGGTGTGCGCTGGTGCGCGGCGCCTCTGGTTTGAGACTCTGTATTAATTGAGCGTTGCTTGGATTACACTCTTTTGTATGATGATAGATTTGATAATATGTAAGTCAGTGGCGGAGAATAAAATTTGTCCCACCTACATACAGCAGGCGGAAGCACAACGAAGCCAGCCCTAGCCTACAAGAGTTCCTCCCGCTACTCTACTACGTTCCTCTTCCCATGGAATACGAAGAAGAAAGGTGAACTCCCAAAACAATGCGCCCGCTCAGCACTTCAACGATCACGGTGCGCTGTTGTAGGAGCGGGGACGGGTAGCTACGTGCAGGGATAGATATGGTGGGAATCTAAACGGTGAGAAGAGAGCGGTAGGAGGATCGTGACGGTGGGGAGAAGACGTATGCCGACAAGAAAAAGTGGTGAGAACGTCACCGCGACAGCAAGAAGCTAGCCCATCTACCTACCTACCATACCAAACCACAGCAGAGGCAGGCAGGTTCGATCGTGAGCGAGCGAGTTCGCGAACAGCCACCACATACGACTCTGCGGATCTTTCCAATGCGAGCAGTGGATGGGAAAAAAAAGATTCAACTTTCTAGTTCTAGAGTCTAATATATATACCCCCCCCCCCCTTCGTTCCTCTTCCCGCCCTGTTCCCAAGACATGAGGAGGGAGTGAGACAAGGGGGTAAGACATCACCCGGCCCCTTTCGGCACGGGACGGAGCGCAAGGAGAGCTGGTTCTCCCCTGAATGCTTCTTATTCCCCTATTCCCCCTCATCTATCTGCTATCCAACCCCCTCATCTCTGTGGTTCGCTCGCTGCAAAGCATTGACAGAAAGTAAAAGCAGACGACATCCTGTGTTTCTCTGTCACAAAAAAGAGCATACAGAAAAGAGACAAGAAATCCCCCAAAACGACGCATAAAAAGAAAACTCTAGCACAGAAACAATAAGATTTAAAGAGACGAAAACCATCAAATAAAGATTAAAAAATCCGAAAATCTTTATAGCTTGTTTCTTTCTTTGTCTGTAATTAAATTCGCGCGGTTTGCTCCCCATAAAAACTCCCGAAAAAAAAATCCTTCTTTTTCATCATCAATCTTGCCCATCAGCCCAGCCCGTCTGTCTAGATAACAAAAAACCCCGCGAAAATAAGCCACATATAAAAAGCTCAGATCCCCGTCTTCTTCATCACTCTTGGGTGCATGCTGCGTCACCCCCTTCCTCTTTCTTCATCCTTCTTCCTCTCCCACTATAAGCACCCACAAAAAGATGCTCATATAAATTACTCTCCCCCACCATCCTCCATTCCCCCTCTAATTCGCCTTAGCAACCTTCGCCGGCGGCACACCTAACCCATTCCTATTCCTGAAAAACAGCACGCCGGCCTCCTCGCCCTCCTTGCCCAGCACCTCCTGATTCGGCTCAACCCACTGGCACCACCTCGCGCTCTTCCAGATGCTCTTGAGGAAGCCCAAGCTGCCGCCCTCGACATCGGCGCGGTAATGCCTGCCCATGACCGGCTTGATGGCCTCGGAGGCGACGTCGGCGTTGTAGAAGGGGATGGTGCATACGTAGTGGTGCAGGACGTGCGTCTCGATGATGCCGTGGAAGATGTGGCGCCCGATGAAGCCGAAGTCGCGGTCGATGGTGGCGGCGGCGCCGCGGACGTAGTTCCACGAGCCGGCCTCGTAGTGGGGGAGCGAGGGGTCGGTGTGTTGGAGGTAGGTGATTGCGACTGAATTAAACATGTTAGTACGTCTTGTGTGATTTTTTTTTGTTGAGGAAAAAAGGGATGACTTACCGAGCCAGTGGTTAACCCAGAGGTACGGGAGGAAGTACCAGACGAACATGTTGGCGGCGCCAAAGGTGCGGGATACCCAGACGAGCGCGGCGATGGTGAGTCCAACACCGATGTCGCTCAGGAGAATGAGTTTCGCGTCCTTGGCCTCGTAGAGCGGGCTGGCGGGGTTGAAGTGGTTGACTCCGGTGGTATACCCGTTCTTCTTTCCCTTTCCGCGTCCCTCCTTCTGGTTCTCGTGGTTGTCGTGTCCAGTCACGTTGGCGAGGAGGTACAGCCACCATCCTGCGAGCTGCTGGCCGACCAGGTGGAGCAGAGTGGCAATGGGGGTCTCCTCGGTGAGCTCGTCGAGCTCGTGAACGAACTTGGCGATGCGGCCGGCGTAGACTTCGCGCGACTTGGGGACGAAGACCATGTCCTTCTCCATGTTGCCGGTGGCCTTGTGGTGCTTGCCGTGCGAGATCTTCCAGGAGAAGTAGGGGACGAGGAGCGCGGAGTGGCAGACCCAGCCGACGGTGTCGTTTACGATCTTGGAGGGCGAGAAGGCCTGGTGGCCGCACTCGTGGGCCAGAACCCATAATCCGGTGCCGAAGAGACCTTGGATAATGGTGTACACCGCCCAGAGGGCAGCCCTAGCAGCAGTCGACGGGACATTGGCTGGGGTAACGAAGTTGTGGAAGAGGTAGAAAGTAGTAGCGAGGCAAGTCACATCGCGGGCGACGTAGTAGAGAGACAAGGCCGTGTTGCGCTTAAAGCACTCCTTGGGGATCGCACGGATGATATCCCCCATCGCGTAGTTGGGGAGCTGGAACTCGTTGCCGTAGGTGTCGAACAGCTTCGTTGGCTTGGCAGAAACGTCGTTGTCGACAGACGACATGGAGGAGAGCGAGGAGGAGGAGGGCGACGCGCGCGGGCTGTCGGTGGGAGACACGTCCGCGGTGGAGGGGGAGGAGTCCGCAGCTGCTGCGGCGGCGGCAGCAGTGCGGCGGAGGCCATCACGGCGGGGAATGGCTGTTGAGGAGGCCATTGTGAGGGTGTGAGGGGGGTGTAGAGTCTCCTGGGGAGGGGGGAGGTGGTGTGAGATCGAAGACCGTGGGGGGAGGGCTTTGAAAAAGCTAGAGAGGCAAGATGAGGTGCTTGCGGACTCTTTTTTATAAGTCGGGAGCTCCCTTCGGGTCGGGGGGCGGAGAGGCGTTTGTTGGGGAAATTTCCGTCCGATCTCGTTCTTTCGTTTCTGGGTCCGAGGTTCTAACGCAGGAACCCGAGGGCGTGGATTGGCTGGGGCAGAACTCGTTAGCGGTAGATCTAATCTCTGGCCAGTCTTGTTGAAGCAATTGACTCGCCGGCGGCAATTGCAACTTACAATCTCACCAAAAAGAATGGTTTTACAGAGAACGGTGAAGAAGAAGGAGGAGGGAGAGGCGTCGCCGGACAGGGGAGATGGGACAGTCTTCAAAATGAGAAAAAGCTCGGGGCGCGGTTTGGGTGTGGGGAGATTTATTGGCTTATGTATGTACTCCCGTACCACCCACCCCTTCAGCTTGGCGACGACCTTGCAGTTACAGTTTCTGTAAGTAGAGTTACTCGAGGCACGCTATTTTCTGCCCTGTCCCACGCTATTTCACCACGACGAACAGCGAAAAAGTCCAGTGAGTTTAGTAAATTTAGTGAGTTTAGTGTGGCCAAGATGGAAAAAAGTAGGTCTCTTGGCTCTTCCATTTGTCCTGTATTAGTCCTTCCATTTGAGCGTCCCTTCTCTTCTTCTTCGCCTCTGCTATACAAGGCAATTAATTGCCTTAATTCGTGGTTTCCCCCTCCGAAATTTCCCATTCCCAATTAGCACCAGACCACCCCTCCCCTCCCCCCCAACGACGATCTAGTACACAGGTGCATATCATCAGCTTCGAACTTGACGGCCCCGTCCTGCAAGCTATGCTAGCCACATAGACTCGGTGTCAACAGCACGTTGATTAGCCCAGTTGCAAAGAAAAGGGCTGGCTGGTAGAGTGGCGAACTGGTGATGGAAAAGAAATGGCCACAGGACCACGCTCAGAGTAACACCTGCCAGCCAGCCCATTTCCTCCTTATTCCGTCCTCCCCCCACCGAGACCTCGATTCTCAGCTTCGAGACTTCCTCGTCACAACAGCCTCACTCACAGTGCCACACACCCGCAGCGGGCTCGACCGGAGTCAAATCAAAGATCGGTGCATCATCCCCCCGGAAAGTAGCCCGCCCAGATCCACGACAGACCACCCGCTTCGGGCGAGGGATCTCAGCACATGGCATGCATGAATCGCTCGCATGAGCAACATCGAGAGGCTGGGATCGAGGAAAGAGAGCTGACCTTGTCACACCGGCGAATAAGCCAGGTCCATATACACAGTCCATTCAAAGCGGCACATCCCTTTCAGATAGATAAAATACATCCGATACTTCCCCATAGAGTACTCGCCGTACTCACCGTCCCCGCCGTAGCTGATTCGCGGTGTGCACCAGAAGGCGTGAAACCGGTCGTCACAGCCTCAGATATAACTCGACGGAATAGTGGCCCGTTTGGATTTGGCATGTGCAACATGAGCTATGCATGTGGTTTCGCAACCACCTTCCTTTCCCCACCGAGAAGAAAGTCTTGAAATCTTTCACTGGACTACTACCTACTGACTACAAACAGTTTTCGCCACCGGGCCAATGAGATCGGCAGCATTTGCAGTATTTGCAGTATTTGCAGCAGTTTTTTGTTGACACACTACGCACAAAACAAGGTCGGTCAACAGAAGAGAAGGGGGGTGATCAAACGAGATAGCTCCATCTGCCCGCCGTCCCCATTGTTTCTCCCTCCCCGAGAAGAATAATATGGGGCGGAGAGAAGGGGGCGCTCCTGTCACATCGCTGCCGACGGTGTAAACTCTGGTACGGTACATGTTACAGTACAGTACTGGGACTCACTACGAAAAATTGCATGTAGTCCCCTTCCCCCTCCTCGTCTGGATCGAAAATCGCCCATATGAGAACGAACGAACAAAACGAATGACGTGGCAACCCGGTCTCCACCGCCCTCAATATACCTGAGAATCTGATGCAATCTACCTGCTCGCCGGCTGTACTTTCCCGTCTCTTCACGCTCGCTGTACGTACAGTACTGTACAGTATGAAGTAAGTATGTCCACCTCTCCGCGGCCTTTCTTGGCCTCGTTCGTTCCCACCCGCAGCAAAGCAAAAACATGAGAATCAGAAATCGGTTGCATTGCATGTGCTTGTGCTTGTGCTTGTGCTTGTACTTGTGCTTGTGCTTGTGGCTCTTCCTGTCCCACCCGACCACCACCACCACGCACGCACGACTTCCCAACCCGTCCCACCTCAACCTGTCATCCTCACACAGAAATCTGTGCTCTTTCCACGTGATACCACACACCAGATCCCAACCCCATCTCAACATCCTCACCTCATGCCCTCCTACCCTCATACTCACCACATATCCCTTCCACCTGCCAAACATCACCACCACCACCTGCCACAATAATCTTCCATAACCACATCCCATCCCCTTCACCTCGGCACCCCCCAACCCCCAACCCCCACCACCCACCATCCCTGCATGTCAATCCCCCCCCATCCACCACTCACCCAGCCAACATCACCCAGGGGCCCCGCTAGCGTCCCCAACCTTAAAATCTGTTGAGGAGCCAAGCGAGAATGCTACCCATGTACCCATGTCCCTCCTCTCGGGGAGGGAAAGCGGGAGAGGGAGACAACACTTGGCGGCGGTGTGTGTGTGTGTCTGGGAGGGGAGGGTACGGGTGGGTGTGTACTGGGTACAAGGGGGATGGGGGGATGGGGGGATGGTTTTGGTGGGATGTGGGTGGGTGGTGGAAGCGAGGGAGGGGATGGGGGGGTTTCACGTGCGGATGTGGCCGAGTGGTTTGTTTTTTCAGGCGGGAGGGGAGGTCAGGTGATTAGAGTGCTAATAGCCTATCAAATAATTTTTGGCCGAGTGGTTGAAGGCGGCTGATTTGGGAGTGTTTTCACGTGATTAAATAAATTTAGATCATGTGACTAGTTGCTATGGCGCCAGGTTATGGAAGCCTACACGTGATAGTGGTTTTAAAAGTCACGTGATCCGAGTGGTTAAGGCGTAAGGTTTTGGAGATTTCACGTGATGGGTGGGGCTGGTCAGGTGACTAGATTAAGGAGAGCCAATTAAATAAAAATGGCCGAGTGGTCGAAGGCGCCAGGTAGGGTACACTTTGGTCATGTGATCCGAGTGGTTAAGGCGCCAAGCTTTGGGAATTTCACGTGATAGATGGGGCTGGTCAGGTGATTAGATTGATGGGAGCCAATTAAATAAAGATGGCCGAGTGTGGTCGAAGGCGTCAGGTATGCTAACACTTTAGTCATGTGATCTTTAGGAGATCTAATCTTATCGATGACTGTTCCGGCTCTTCCTCCATCAGTCAGCCGCCACAGTGGAGTAGTTCTCACTTATACCAGTCTGTTATACCAGTCGTCAATTTCTCCTCGCATCTTCACTCCGTCGGATCCCGCCGGATAATCGTCCAGGAATAAATTCCTACATGAGGACCGGAGACTTCCCATAGGTCGCAGCCTGACATCCAAGGAAGCATTCGCACATCCGCCCCCGAAAAGATCTCATTTTAGTGCCGGAGCCACGGCAAACTCGATTCGGCACAACGGCTACTGTACCTTACATGCCCAAGATCCGCCACCCGCCCCTTACCACCGAGTCGGCGCAAGAGCCTCTAACTCCCTACGAGGCCTAGCCACGTCCCCGCTTGACCCATTCCGCCCTCACGCTACCCCACACAAATGGCCTCGATCCTTACTAAAGCCCGTCTCCACGTGGTTTGACCTGTGCAGTTTCGCCCTCTCGGCCGGCTTTGGTGCCGCGGAGATGTAAGACACGCTTTTGTTCGGTGCTGAGGGAGCGTGAAAAGGCGGGGGGGACTTACGTAGGTACCGTGTTTGTTTGTGTCATACCTTGGGTTTTGGATGCTATATTCGGGTTTGCCGTCTTCATAGTATGTTCGGCCTTAGCCGTGAGTTCCATTTTCTTCCTTTGAGTCTTCCATTTTTCTGTTCCTTTCGTTTCTTATTTCAACGTCACGTCCCCTTCTTCTCACGATCGTCCTCGATCTCGATCTCGATCTCGATCTACGAAGTACCTTATCCGCCGATGTCAGCTGCGCCCTCACCATGCTCACCAAGAGCATGTCTCACCCGCCCTTCACAACGTCAGCCGCGAGCTCGACCTCAGCCATCAGCTCAACCTCGGCCAACAGCTCAACATCAACAATAGCCTCCAAAGCCACCC